>KZ451930.1:17452-38761 GCA_002786265.1 Apostasia shenzhenica | reverse complement strand
TTCTAGCTATGTGGACAGGAGACAGATCTATATACAATTAGCATTACTCTACCTTAATTCCAGAAACCTACTAGAATAATGTTATATTCACATCATATATCTGGGACTTATATTTGAAAAGAAGAATTAATAATGGGTTTTTAGATTTCCTGATTACTAGATAAGAGATATAAAATAAAGTGCGGTGTTGAAATTCTATGATATATATTTTTTCTTGAGCTGAACAATGAAGATCTAGCCCGACATAATCAGCGGCTAATAAATCTTTTTTTATTTTTTTATTCTTTCTTTTAATTTTTCTCATTTTTTATCTTCTATTTTTCCATATTTTAATAAGATACGTTTCACCTTCCGATATTCATAGTCACAATTTATTCATCGTTATCTATAATATACTCAGTATAGTATCATATTGTATCTAGAAATAATACTAGCTTAGGACTGTTTATCTTTTGCAATCTACTTATCGCGTGACATGACGATAATTATGTTTTAAGATTCGCCATTTTAAAACATTTTAAAAACACTACCAAAACAATAATAGTAGAAAAAATCTTAATCATACAAATGGAAAGTAACAGAAATTATATATAAAGAGATTTGGAAGACCTTTGGTAATATTTATCTTCCGAAGTTTCATTAAATTTCTAAATATGAACGATATATCTGTATGAAAAGATCACGCCGGCAAGACCTAACATCGTCTCTATCTGATAGTCTACATTCTCACACTTTTCTCATGCGGTGAGATATCTATCTATTTAGGAACATAATATATCGACGTCAGGTCTGATTACCAATAATAACCTCACTGATATATAAATAAATCAATTAATTTACGAGGAAAACTCTAACTATCTTAGAATTTATTATAATTATTTATGTATTACGGCACCTAGGCTTACATAACTACCACTAGATTAGTAGTCGTGTAAACATAACCAGACTTCTGATATTCGGCTAGCACGATTCTCCAAGTGGCGGCGAGCGTGTCTGAATCCTGTGTAAGTAAAAAAGGGTATGTGGTGAGGGGGGTGCGAGTAAAGGCGTTTTGAATTAACTGTATGTGCGTGTTGCATCGTAGTGAATAAGTAGTGTAGCCGGTAAAAAATAACGAACGTCAGTGAGAGGCGTATACAAAAAATCTTGTCATTCTAATTACTGAGCTACTATAAATAATAAATCTCAGCAGAGTAGTAGAGAATTCTAGTTGACTCGGTTAAATTTTAAGAGAGATGAGAAGTAAGCACGCGTGAAATGGCGCGCCTTTGCATAAGCAGGCACGGTGTTTTTGTCACGCGACGGCCTCTAAAGCAATACATCAAAACACCAATATATAATATATATATATATAATATATATTAGTAATAATATATATATTAAGATATAACGTATATATATATATTAGATAGGATTTACTAAAGCATTCAACTTTCTCCCTAAAAATATATTTTAGGGCTTTAATTTGATACTATGTTAGGCAAAATAAATTTCTGATTCAGCTCAATTCTATGCGAGAATTCGATTAGCGGGCCGTATTTGCTCATGCCATTCCCAGTGCGCACGCTATACTATTGTAAAAAAAAACTAGACCTTGCTGGATTCACCTAAATCTGACTATGTTCCTGATTAATTTATAATACACTTATAGCTAATGATGTCATTTGGTCTAATCTTGGATGTCAAATCAGATTTAGATTTATATAACAGATCAACATTATAAAGAATTATTAATTATAATAGAGGAATAGCTGAAAGACATATACTCTAAATAACAAGTCCTTATGCGTATTTTGAATATCAACCATTCTTTTTATAAATTTTATATCATCAATTATTTAAATTAATTAAAGTACAGTTCACCGATTTGACTAGTCAATTCTAATTTAGTTTTCAAATAATGTTCCTAATTGGCAATTAAACGAGTAATATTGAAATATTTCTCTAAATTCAAAACATGTGTCAACTATTTAAAAAGCAGTTCTTTTGGCTTTCCACGCCCAATTGGTCATCCTTAGATTAAAAGAAACAGCAACGCGATATTGGTCCCAAATCGTGCGAAAGAACTGTGCTACACACGGGCTATTAGCTTCTCATCCGCTATACTGTACGATCCATTTTCGACAAAAGAGTAAACGAAAGCCGGTAATAGTGACGTTTGTCGTGCTAGCGCAGCCACAGCAGGACGAGAAGGACAACTGCAGGTGCGCGGGTCGAAATTGGGTTAGCGCTATCAGCGTAATTTTTAATTTATATTAGTTATCAGTTGAGTAGTGTGAGAGCACTATCCAAATGAGAATCGCACTTGTTGAGTAGTGGTGAGAAATCGTTCTGGAAAATTGGAAGAAGTCAGTATCCTCCTTTAGAAATAGGCTCAGTTGGTGATTCAAAAGCCCAAAAGGTGTGCTTTATATGATTATAACATAAAATATCTCACATTTTAAATAATGAAATTTAAATAAAATCTTATAATAAAATAAATTAATAAAAATAAGATTTTTTGACAAATCTATATTATTAAAAACTCCTCACTATTAATAAATCAAGTCTAAAAAAAACAATCTCTTTGCTTTCAAGCGCTTTCCCACCTACAAGTACTTCTTCATCAGGCTATTTTTACCACATCCCACGATTTCATGCATCAGATGCCTCTTGCGCCTTTTCAGAAGTCCAAAAGTATTTCATGCTGCTAAACTCCACAACTCACTACCATCAAGAACTAAACCAGAGTTAAAAATAAACACCGCTACCATCCTCCGTTGTGACGCGTGTTTGACATTACTGGAGTTGTCCTACTACACACGCGCCCCTATCCCCACTCTGTATTCGCAGGCGCAAAGCCGTGGACTGTGTGGAGGGTTTGTCTGGGTTGTTGTGTGTCTTTGCTCCATGCTTGCACATAGACCTACTGACACCCTATACGGTCTGATCGAAGTCACAACCTACCACAAACCCTACTTGAGGTGTGTGTTGTGACACACGTGGGTCTATACTGTTTTTCCCTAGTCGCCGCCGCCTACTAAAAAAATTAGCTGAGACCATAGCTTGCAGAATGTCCGAGAGGAGGACATTAAACGTTCCTCGTTAATAGTAGTAGGCAGGTTATTTAAACTGTTCATCCTGTATACCTATATATAGTATCACTTCATGTAGAGAATGATAATGTCAATATTCCTGTCTGTCATTGAATTGCGAACAACACAAACCTATAACCGGAAGATAATACACAGGTCTCTAAAATATATCCAAATTGCGGGACATTGTTGAAACTGATCCAAAACAGGTAAAGGTGTACGTGTCAGTGTATCTACATTTAACCATCCCAAAGTAGCGTAATTATAATTAGAAGAAGAATATATAACTAAAAATGACTAAACAGACAACCCTAGACAATTTAATAAATAATACAAGTACTGATATATTATCATTACGCCAGCCATTATGTACCTGAGTAAGTTTAGTTATTAAAAAGGTCACCATACCATATATGAAGTAATTATAGCTAGTAGAAAATAAGAATATATAATTGTTATAATTTGATCAGATATAAATCTAACTGATTGATCTCAAATTAAATGCAAATGATCGACTGCCCAGTTGCCTGGAATAATTTAGAGATTAATCAGACTAAATAGTCTGACGTATTCTATTCACAAGTATATTCGTATACCTGTAATTTTATCTATACATATAATTAGGATTATTAAAAGAATCAAAATTTTTCAAAATAAGTTTTATGACTATTAAATTGCCATTGTTGTTCCTCATATGTAAGTTGGATGTAGAGATTTCTCAAACCTTGAATATAGAGTTGTATCTGCTTCCCTTTGTGTACGGACTTGTCGTCACATTCGATGAGAATATATTGACTTGTGTTTGTGACAGCTACGTTACGGGAGGATAAGTGTATGAATTTGTCGTCACATTCAATGTGAATATATATTGACTTATGTTTGTGACACCTACGGGAGGACAAGTATATGGACTTGTCGTCACATTCGATAATAATATATTGACTCGCGATTGTAACACCTACGGGAGGACAAGTGTACGGACTTGTCGTCACATTAAAAGGCCTCGCTTGCCTTCTCCTCTTCTTCCTGAATTCCAGCAGCCTCGCATCCATGGTTTCCACTGCTCGCCGCCTTCTCTCCCACACCATTGTTTTCCTTCTCCTTGTCTTCCTCGTCTTCACTAACTATGCGACGTCAACGTTACCCGACAATTTTGATCCTTTCCGAAGCAAAGGAGCTGCAGAAAATGTTGCCTGCCACATTGCATATTTTCTGTACGTAGGATATCTGTGGCAATGGCACGGTCATCTTCAGGGCCACATGATGAAGTATGACCTCCCGATTTGTGCTGGGTTACGTCGTGTCCTCAGTACTAATGGTGTTGTCCTGTACGAGTATTATGGAGAATTTCTGGGTGCAGTAGCTGCACGCGGAGTTGTCGCCAAGTACTTCATTGTAGGAGTATTGTTCTCCATTCCGGCCGAAAATGCTCCACCTCCAAATGTTGGGAATGTGGTTCTCTCAACCATTCAACTATGGAGTTATACTCCGTTAGAATACTGATGTACCTTGAAAAGTTGGGACCTGCAGCGTCTTCTGCTTTAAATCGATCAATGTTATCTACGTACGAGTGTCTAATAAAAATTAGGGTAACTTAATTATACCCAAATTCTTGAGATTGGCCACTTGGTTAATGCTGATTCATAAAATCTTAAACATGTTCTTTGCATATTTTCATCAATAAATTTGTTAGATGACAGTGAAAAGACATAAATGCCCTCCCTCCACTCTATCTATCTATCCCCGCCTACGCGGGGATGGCCGGCAAGCATGCACGGCAGCTAAGCGCGGCCTGCTTGTGCGCCGGCCGAGGGTACAGCAGTAGCGAGCACAGCCTGCTTACCTGCCGGTTGACCGCGCGGCCACCATGCTAGCTCACAGAACCAGTGTGTGGCTGCACGCTCGCAAGAGAGAGGATATAATAGTCTTTGTACATATTTATTTTAAAAAAAAAATAATTTTGATGGTAGTTTTTGATGGAATTAATGCATTAAAATGGACTCAATTCAATAAGTTATGAGCTTGATAGAACTTTAAATGATCAATATTATTAAGATCTAGCACTCAAAGAGTATTTTTAAGATTTTGTAGATTTATGTGAACTCAGTTGCCTACCTTAGGGCCCGGGTGTAATTTATCAAAAGATTCCTAAAACATAATAAAATAGAATATTGTGTTTTTTTTTTTTCATTTTGCACTTTGTTTCTACCGTCTTCTCTGCACTGCAAATTTTGTTGATAAATTAAGGAATATATTTTATTTTATAATTTCTAGAGAATAAGATGGAAATTAATAACATTAATCATCTTTACTAATGCCCTAGTTATAAATTTTGTTAATAATTGATGGCAACTAGACGACCTGCGTTGTATTTTTTTTAAGGAACATTTACATACATAATATCAAGGTTTTCAGAACCAGACCGAAGATCGAACCGGTCAATCGACCGGTTCATGGTTTTATCAGTTCAACCGGCGGTTCAACCGGATGACTTAATAATTATATTATAATTAAATGTAAATTTTCTAAATGTGAGATTAATTTTTAAAATATGATAAAAAATATTTTGAACAAAAATAGTACAACTAATTTAAAAAATTTACTACTACAAGAAATATATAAAAAATTAAAAATTACAAAACAAAACGAATATAATTACTTTTCTTGTCAATTTGTCATTCAAAATACTTTGTCTCTTTTATAACAATTCGAAATAAATTCATGATAAAAAATAATAAATTAGCTAAACATCCATTATATAAAATAATTATTATTCAAAATATAGCATCAATATTACAATATTAATGCCCAAATATTAATAAATAAAAATAAAATAAAAAGCTCAAATAATAATTTCGGTTTGTCCGGTTTGTCCGCTTTGGCGGTTGGACCGGTTTTTACCGGTTCAACCCGATTTTTACCGGTCCAACCCGGTTTTTTCTTGATTTTGGTTCTAATATTGAACCAGACCGGACCTTGGGCCGGTTCCCGGTTGAACCGGTCAAACCGGCCGGTCTGATCCGGTTCTGAAAACCCTGCATAATATTTCATATCACCGTATTCATATATTAAATATTTCTTTTTAAAAATTACACGCTACACACTTTTCTTATACCTCACATATTTTTTTGAAAGGTGGAGTATAATATTTTGAAAATGAGTGTGATACACGTAATTATGATAGTATGGAGTGTTATGTACGTAATTATCTATTTTTTTAATCTCTAGAATATAATGTGTGTTTTATGGCGTCAATATTAAGGCAGTTAAATAGTCGAACTATCGCAAAAGAGATGTCAAAAATTAATAAAAACCTTTTGCGATAATTTAAAAATATGATATATATTCAGTTATTTTTTCCTTTAATGTTAAAGAAAAATAACTGAATATCACATTTTATTCAAAACTTCATCAAATAAAAATAAAATAAGTAAGTTTTCCATATTTTATTATAAATTTATTCAATTAGCACACGTCATTTTTTTGTTTTATTTGATAATTTTACGTATTGGATATGTAATACTCAATTGCATTGTTAATAATTAAAAATTGTAATTTGAACTTGAGATTTTTAGAGTTTTTTTCTCGAATTTAATTTGCAATTTTAATAGAAGAGAGCGGAGGAGTAATTATTGGGTTCAACTGGCCAAACGTTTTGTTGGCCAATAGTATATCCCCGCGATATAAGCACCAAGTGAGTCCCACTACTAATATGGTACCTTACTATTGGCTAGTTGAACTTAATAAAATTTTAATAAAAGGGACAGCAGGAGCTGATTCTCTCTACTACTAACAAATGGAGACTAATGCATGGAGGGAGGAATTATTTCCTCGGGCCGACTTTCCATGTTATTTCTTAGGCGCCCAATAGGCACGCGCCACGTGTGCGCGTTGCCTCGAGCACAGTGCTTTTTCGCACATTTTCGTGTCATTTCTTTCATATTTTTGTAAATTATTTCTTGCATAATACATTTTAATTGATGTGCATTAATCATATACAAATTTCAGCAAAATGAATACAAAACGAAACAAGGTCAATGCAAAGTCACAAATATATTGTATTTATAAATACAATATATCTGTGACTTTGCATTGACCTTGTTTCACTTTGTATTCATTTTGCTGAATTTTGTATATAAATGTACATCAATTAAAATGTATTATGCAAAAATAATTTTACAAAAATATGAAAAAAAGATGCGAAACAGCAAGAAAACGGGGTAAAACGGCATTTTCTCGCAGTTTTGGGCGTGGAGCTGTGTACGAGGCAGCGCGCGCACACGGCGCGCGCCTACTGAAAGCCTAAAAAATGATGTGAAAAGCCGGCTTGAGGAAATAATTTCTCACAAGGAGGAGGTACTACTTCGCGCGCAGTCTCATTTCATCCCCAGACGGCAATAATGGATAGTTCTCTTGATCAATTCTCTAGTGTTGTAATATGATCGTGTTTTATTGATCCATTAGTTTCAATATTAACAGAAGGGTTTAACATGTAAGATTTGATTTAAGATGTACCGAAAGTTAAATTTTATTCCAACAAACTATGTTTAAGTTAAAACATAACTTGGATATGATTTACTCAAATAAAATATAGGAGTGCCATGTAATATTTAATTTTACAGTGTCTAATAAGTAAATATTAAAGTATTTTGTGTCATATGGGTAAAGATCTCTCTTTTTTTTTGTTCTTTACCTCAAATATTATACCACAATTCTTCATTTCAATTGAAAATTCTAATAATATACATTGCACATGAAATCTTCTAATTCGAGGTAAGCTCCCACCCCATTAGGTTAGAAGAAGCTTAATTATAAAAAATTACTTATTTTATCGTCAAAGTTGAAATATTATTTAGATTATACTAAAATCTTGCAAAACTATATATTTCATATAATATTTTTGAAAAAAAATTATGACTTAAATTATTAAGGTATTTTATGATTTTTATTCTATTACGTATGATCCACAAATCCATAATAGAGAACTTCGTCTTACTAGATTGAATTTAAAATAGATTTTATATTTTATTAATTGATAAAAAATAAAATTTTAGGATTAAAATTTAAGATTGTTTGGCGCAAGGACCAAAAAAGGGCTAAAATAGAACCAAATTGGTACTAGTTTAAAAAATAACAATAATAATAATAATAAATAATTTTTTTATACCATTCTACATAAATTTTAATATAAAAAAATATTATTTTACTTTATATATTTAATAATTTAAAATAAAGATATCAATTTTATTTCACATTCTAGACTAAAATATTTGAATCGAGTATTTTGATCTAAAATGTGAAATAAAGTTTATATTTTTATTAAAAATTATTAAGTATGTGAAATAAAATATTATTTTTTATATTAAAATTTGTATAGAATAATTTAAAATTTATTTATTATTATTATTATTATTATTATTATTATTGTTTTTTAAATTAGTACTATTTTAGTCCTGATTTTGGTCCTCGCGTCAAACAGTTCTTAAGCTATATATTTATATTTAAGTTCAAAAAATAAAATTATATTTTAATCTCAAATTTAAAAAATACAATTATTTCGCCATAGTTACAATTAAATATTTATTTTTCAAATTACTATATTTATATTTAAGTTTAAAAAAATTGAAATTGTATTTTGATCTCAATTTTTTTATCTCCTTACAAATTAGTCTAAGTTATTTATATTTAATTTCAATTTTTTTTTCAAATTATTAGTCTAAATTATTAATATTTAAGTCTAATTTTTTTCTAAGTTATTATATTTATATTTAAATTCAAAAAAGCAGAAATTGCATTTTAATCTTAACTTTTTCACCTCCTCACAAATACATTCACATTATTTATATTTAAGTCTAAATTTATTTCTCAAATTATCTATTTATATTTAAATCCAAAAATGTTAAAATTACTTTTAAGTCTAAATTATTTTCTCAAGATATTTAAAAAAATTGCATTTTGATCTCAAATTTTTCACATCTTACGAATAGGTCCAAATTATGTACATTTAATTCTAAATTATTTTCTCAAGTTTTCGTATTTATATTTAAGTTTAAAAAAACTAAAATTGTATTTTAGGCTTAACTTTTTTACCTTCTTATAAATAGGTTCAAATTATTTATATTTAATTTCAATTTATTTTTCAGATTATTAATCCAAATTATTTATATTTAAGTTTAATTTTTTTCTCAAGTTATTATATTTATATTTAAGTCCAAAAAATTAAAATTGTATTTTAGTCTTAACTTTTCAACTCCTTACAAATAGATCTAAATTATTTATATTTAATTTTAAATTTTTTCCCTGATTATTAAAGCACTGAATTAATGAATTTTATGTTGTATTTTATGAAAAAAAAATTTGTCTTATCTCAAATTATATTTTTATCTTAATTATTTTACTTTTAAAATAGATGCAAATTATTTATATTTCATTTCATTTTTTTCAAGTTACGAGAGCACTGAATTAATAAATGTTATTTTTTATTTTATGAAAGTAAATGATTTGAGATCTAAAATAAATAATTTTAGGCCAAATGAGCGCATCAAGAACGGCGGATGCTGTACCTTAAACATCGTAACCGATGTTGAGAAAGGACGAATTGAGATCGAGGCATATCGTATCCGATGTTATGGAGAATACTGAGCTTGAGTATCATAATCGATGTGCAGACAGACCATTGCTGTAGCTTAAGCATCGTGTCTGATATAAAAAAGAGTGAACCAACGGTATTACGTGCAATGCACGTGTATTAATTAGTGTTATACTAAAACTTTACTACTATATAGATTTTATATTATTTTTAAATAAAATTATACTATACATCAAATCTTGAACTTTAAAATCATAATTTATAGTTTAAAATATTAAATCTTATGTTTTAAATTATTTTAACACTAAAAACTAAGTTTAAATCTTAAATTTTAATCCTAAAATTTTAATTTTTATCAATTAATAAAATATAAAATCTACTTTAAATTCAAATCTAATGAGACAAAGATTTCTATTATAAATTTATGTAATGGGATCAAAATCATAAAATATTTCAATAATGTGAAATATATAGTTTTGCAAAATTTTAGTATAATCTAAATAATTTTTCAACTTTAACGATAAAATAATTAATTTTTTATAATTAAGTTTTTCCTAATCTAATTGGGTGGGAGCTTACCGTGAATTAGAAAGCTTCAGGTGCAACTTATATTATTAGAATTTTCAATTGAAATAAGAAATTATGGTATTTGGGGTAAAAAAAAAAATATCATCCCTGTGAACCACCCAATTCTAAATTAGAGTTCGAGCAAAAGCCGAGTTAATTTGTTGAGACGGCGATTGAAGTAATTATTAAATGAAATTTAAATCTTTATTTCTAACCTCACTTGAGAGAAACATTTTAGATATAAATTAAGTTAAACAAAAGTAATTACTGTTGAGAAATTGCGAGAGCACTATTAATTTTATTAATAAGAAACTTGTAGTTTGCAACCTTTCTACCACTCGGCTAGGTCTTATAACTCTTATTATAAATTTTCTTTTTGCATGTTAAATAAATGGAGCATTTACATATATACCTCATAGATAATCTTGAATTACATATTAAACTCCTCATTTTTAAATTTTATAACTTAACCCCCTAAATCATCCAAAAATAAAAACTAGTAGAATACATGTATTTGTAAATATATTTATAATATTTGTATATACATATTATTGGTAATAAACATCCAAATAATTATAAATCAGCAAAAAACATACTTTAAAAATCTTGAGAAAGACCTAAATATGTTATTTTTGGATGATTTGGGGGTTAAGTTGTAAAATTTAAAAATAAAGGGTTTAATATGTAATTCAAGATGATTTAAGGGGTATGTATGTAATTCTCTCTAAATAAATTTATATTTTTTATTCAGAATAAAAAATATTTTACGCTGTTATACCTTCGCAGCCAAACGTATGATATGGAGCGCTAATTTAGGCCCTGTTTGGCGTGATGACTAAAATCAGAACAAAAATGATACTAGTTTAAAAAATAATAATAGTAATAATAAATATTTTTTTTGATTATTTTACATAAGTTTTAATATAAAAAATATTATTTTACTTCACATTCTCAATAATTTTCAATAAAAATATCAATTTTATTTTATATTTTAAATTAAAATAAACGAATTGAATATTTTGATTTAATTTCTCCTGATCCATAGTTTGCCTTTATTTGATCCCCGTTGGGAATTTGTCTGGTCTTCTATTAAAGTGAATGAATATTTCTGTAATCTATGTCATATAATAAATATAATTAAATATTTTATTATATATATATATATATACACTATAAATTTATTAATATCTAGTGTTCATGTGAATTGAAGATAAAAAATTAATCAAAAGTTAAATTTAATTTAGATCGAATCGATATCGCACGAGTCAATCTAAATAAGTCGACTGTGACGTCCCGGTTGTCGGTACTCGATCCCTTTTTTACACTGGGCCGAGCCACCAGCAACCGAGGCGTCAGAACTTCAAATTATACAACATATCAATTAAAACATTCTTTACTTACCGCAGTTTGTGATAACTAACACTATATTCTGTGATCCATCTAGTGCAGGACCTGCCACCAAAAATGCTAGGAGTTTGTTAATACAAACTTAGTAGATAAAACAGTATCCAATAATTACAATATAATGAGAATAATAAAAAAATATCAGATATCAAATTAGAATGATACAAGTAAATCATAAAATGCTCAATAATATTTCACATAAATATAAAACACAAGTAGTCTCATTAAAAATTATCATTATAATTCATATATCATTAAACTCACTTTATTTCGTCATAACACAATATTATTCTATTTTGTGATGTGGATCTATCATTTTCATACATTTTCAGCTAGAAGCCTGACGTAAGTTAATTTAGTTTATTATCCTTGACGGGAGCCGCCTTATATCAGATATTCTATTTAAGGACATCACCAGGCGTACACTCCTTGTTCTTGTTGGAATAACACATAATAGGCAACTTTCCACCATCATCGAATCTTGATATACAAATATTCAATAATACCACATCACCTCACAGACCATCAAATTCATCTCATTTTTATGTCCAAATCAAAGAATATACGGCATAATATCACAATTTCTCAAATTCTTAAAACATGAAATTATAATCACAACTTAATAATAAATCAATATCAACCCAGAAAAAGAATTACCTACCAATTTATCGTTATACAAAACTCGAAATTTCCTCCTTAGCTTCTCCTTTTCTTTCTTTTCTTTTTTCTTCTTCTATTTCTTTTGTTTTTCCCAGGTTAATAGCTGCCGCTGGCTGAGCTTGGCAAAAGGAGGCGGAACAGAGGAGGAAAAAAATAACAAATGCTCCTTGTCATTTTATTATTATTATTATTATTATTATTATTATTTTTAAATAATTATTTATATATCACATAATTTAATTTTATTTATATCTTACTCATCCATTATTAGTTAATTACGATATGCACATTCAAAATATTACAAAATCTTACATACACACATTTAAGTTAAAACTTAATCAAAATATATTTTTAAAAAAATATTCTGTTAGTAAATCATTAAAATTATATTTTTACTCTTAATAGTATATATTTTTCTCTTTCTCAATACTATACTAAAGCGCTGATTTGTCCTAAAATCAATTCATGTCGCGGATGTCTCCTTCCTTTACCGCCACCTAAACATTAAAGTTTTAGAATTTTCACTCAAAATATATTTAAATATTCTTAAAATAATATGATGAATGATTCAGATTTTTTGTAATCTAATTATAGTTAGATTATTGAAAAATTATGATTACTCATTATAATAAAAATAAGTTAAAATATGTGTTTATAAGATTTTATAATTTTTAAGTACATATAGCGTAATTAATTAAGAATGAATGAGTAAGATATAAATAAAATTAAATTGTGTGGGGTAATTATTTTTTTTTGTTTTTACTCTCTGCCACGTGGCTGAGAGAGAAAAAGTTGCAGCTGGCTGCCCAAACAAATGGTAAATATATTTTTAGGGAAAAATACAATTTAGTCTCTATACTTTCATATTTTTATAAATAAGTCCAAACTTATGTATTCTAGGTTCAAAGTTATTCTTTTTAAGTCCAGATCAGATCTAATTTTTAAATGCACCAATCATCCAAATCAACTATAATTTCTAAATACACCAAACAAATTTTGGGATGTTACACCGATTAAAGAGCTAAAAGTTCAGTTCAGTAATAATTTCGAACTAATTTCAAGTCGGAGTAGGCTCAACTGATCGGAGTGTCGGACCCACCTGTATGACACACGTGGCGCCCACTGATTGGGGGTCCGAACGTGCGGTCCGAACCCAAGTGCAACTCCAGCAAGAGAAACGGAGAGAAAGGAGAGAAAAATGGATAACAGAAAGAGGGCAGCGGAAAGTAATAAAAAAATAATATAAATTTAATTATTAAAAAATAATAAAAATAGCTAATAATATGTAAAATTGAAAATTCTGATTTTCGATAATGAGCAAAAATAAAAAATCAAAATTTAAACAGTTTGATACTATTTTTAATAAGATATATAAAATATAAAATATAAGACAGAGGAACTTCAATGTGATGCCAAGATTTTGACCGAATAGTACACAAAAGGTATCTGATTCTTTACATTTTACATTTTGAACCTTTGAATTTTCATACATAACAACAAAGTCAAGCAATAAATAAGATTTTTTTTTAACTTTAATAATAGTTTTGCTTTTTATATTTATTTGATTTTGATTTAATTATAGATTCAAATACACTATTAATTTAAGCCGGTATTTCTGTAAGTCAACATATGCATATATGGTGAAGTTTTAAGTAGTCATTTTAATTATAAAAAATTATATATTTTATTATAAAAATAAAATATTATATATATCATATTAAAATTTTATTAAATTATAAATTTTAAGGGTAATTACCTACATGTCACACCATTTAATTTTATTTATGCTTACCCATTCATTTTTAGGTAATTAAGCTATGCACACTCA
Organism: Apostasia shenzhenica; assembly: GCA_002786265.1. Taxonomy (NCBI): domain Eukaryota; kingdom Viridiplantae; phylum Streptophyta; class Magnoliopsida; order Asparagales; family Orchidaceae; genus Apostasia; species Apostasia shenzhenica. Next base: position 24,639 of record KZ451930.1, on the reverse strand, counting down.
AAATATTATAAAATCTTACATACACATATTTAAACTTATTTCTATTATACTGAGTAATCATAATTTTTTAGTAACCTAATTATAATTAGATTATAGAAAATCTGAGTTGTTTATCATATTATTTTAAGGATATTTAAATATATTTTGAATGAAAATTCTAAAATCTTAATATTTAGGTGGCGACAAAGAAAGAGACATCCGCAACGTGAATTAATTTTAGGACAAATCAGCGCTTTACTGTGGTATTGAAGAGAGAAAAATATGTACTATTAAGAGTAAAAATATAATTTTAATAATTTACTAATAAAATATTTTTTTTCAAATAGATTTTAATTAAGTTTTAACTCAAGTGTGTGTATGTAAAATTTTACAATATTTTGAGTGTACATAGTGTAATTAACGAAGAATGGATGGGTAAAACATAAATAAAACTAAATGAGCGTTCTAAACAATAAAAAATTAATCGAAAATCAAATGACTTTGGCTAAAATCAAGATTGAATTAATAAGAAATGTGCCGGACATTGCTCGGATCGAGATTGAATCGAACTCTTCTTTCTCATTCTATTGATCGAGTTGAGATTAAGTTAATCGAAAATTTTTAATCAATTTTGAGCTAGATTGGATCAGCTAGATAACAGCACTATAAATAATTATATGAAACCTAATAATTCTTAATTCAGAAACAAATTCTTCTATGAAATTAAGAAGAGGTAGAACTTTAGTAAGAAGTGGAAACTGAAACAAAACAATATATTCTATATAGATATTATAATGATCATTTAAGGGCACACATACAATCTTTATTGGAGTTCATGAACATGAAAAAACAGGTAAAAAAAGGATGAATCAAAATCATAAATTATAATTCACAATCAACAAAAGTTCTACCTCTAAAAAGTAATAGATCAAGCTTGAATCAATAAGAAATGAGCTAGATCTAGCTCAGATCGAGATCGAATCGAACTCTTTTTGCTCATTCTATCGATCGAGTTGAGATCAAGTTAATCGAAAACTTTTAATTCAATTTTGAGCCAGATTGGATCAGCTCGATAACAAACCTAGCTTGTTGTTAATTCAGCAATAAATTCTTCTATAAATGAAAAGAAGAAGTAGAAATTTAGTGAAAAGTGGAAACTAAAACAAAACAACATATTCTATGTAAATATTATAATGATCATTTAAGGGGCACACATACAATCTTTATAGGAGTTCATGAACATGGAAAAACAGGTAAAAAAGGATGAATCAAAATCATAAATTATAATCCAAGATCACCAGGAGTAAGTTCTAGAGTTGAGATCAAATTAATCGAAAACTTTTAATTCAATTTTGAGCCAACCTAGCTTGTTGTTAATTCAGCAACAGATTCTTCTATGAAAAGAAGAGGTAGAACTTAAGTGAAAAGTGGAAACTGAAACAAAACAATAACATATTCTATATAGATATTATAATGATCATTTAAGGGCACATATACAATCTTTATTGGAGTTCATGAACATGGAAATTAAAACAGGTAAAAAAGGATGAATCAAAATCATAAATTATAATTCACGATCAACAAAAGTACGTGCTACACTCAGCAGTTCAACAGATGCCGTCACCACGTGTTGGTAGTTCAAAGGTTTACCTCCTCCAATCGTGTACATTATGCTTACAACGTCCGTACCAAGACGCGTTTGCCCGCCTGGTGAATAAAAGTTGGCCGAAATTTCTGCATAGTACCGCAAATCATCGTGAATGACGAACTTGAATCCAGCGGCCAGCGCCGCGACATATCTGAGTTGGCGACGTTTCTGTTCTCGGAAAATGTAAGGATTAAGATGAAAGAACAGCTTTTCGTACACCTCTAACCCAATTCTGCAGACTTCTTCCGCGAATACATCATCTAGATAAAACCTTACATCAGTAAAATCGATAGGAATCACTGCCGTTGCCGTCGCGGCACTGATGAGGACTAGGAGGAGGAGGACGACAGCGCCGCCGCCGGAGAGAAAATGACGCCCGGCGGAACTCATGGAGGTAAATAGTTTTGAGGACATGCACACGACTCGGGAGATACATGAGGACCAACCTAGGGCATTTAATATTACGGAGCAGAGAGAAGAACATAAAGAGCGGACAAGGCCGGCTGCGCCATCCATTATTAAACTACGAATTTAATTACATATAACAATAGGTAAATTACATTCGGTTCAAATTCATCTCATTTTTTTTTTGGCTATCTGAAGTTATAAAAGTGATACTTAGATAAAGTCAGCTTAGATGGTAATTTGGACATCTAAATCGTAGACTAATTGAGGCTTCAGTTAGAAAAATTGAGTTATTAAATTTTGCCCATGTATAAAGAGGAAGAGGGAGACCAAAGAAAATATGTAAGAAATTATAAGGAGTGATCTTAGTTACTTAGATTTAGATAAGAATTTGATAACTGATAGAATGCAGTGAAAATAAAGAATTCATGTAGCCGACCCCACCTAGTAAGATTAAGGCTTGGTTGTTGTTGTTGTTTAAAAATATCAACTTCTATGTTGACCTTTCAGACAAAAAATATAACATTTGATCATTTTTAAACTAAATAAAATAAATATATAATTTAAAAGACGTATACTCTTCTATTATCATCATTTTTCAAAAAAATTTAAAATTTGATTTCTCTCATCTCTTATTTTCTTTGTTCTGCTCTTAAAATTTTAGCAACTTAATAATATAAATATTAATATTTTAAAATTATATTTTAAAAAAATATATAATTAATAATTAAATATAATCATACAGTATAAATAGTTAAAAATTATTTATTACATCTAAATTGAGATCAAGCGACTGTGCTTTTACAATCTCAGAAATTCAGATCAATATTTTTATAAAATTAAATCTAATTTGCAATATTTTTCTGATCTCAGAGGCAGAGGCTTGAGTTCAACTTACCTTACCGTTAAAATTCACAATTATCTAAATAGAATTTATGGAACGTTTGGTTTAATGTCATCTTGATGTTATGTTATGCTATGTATAGAAAATAATTATTTAGTTTAATAATATTTATAAATAATCTTCTATTAGATTATAAAGTTATTAGTTAAAAGATAGTCATAGTATAATTCTAAGATAACAACAAACTAAACATCCCCTTAATAATGTCATGTGCAAGAGGCTCTAGCATGAGAAGGCATGTCAACCATTTATTACGTACCAAATTCTAATTTATTAAAATTTGTAGTTGCATTTTTCTTATTAGTATTAATTTAAATTAATTGTAATAATTAAAGATGGTTTGAATATAAAATTGTAGGCCAACTGAAACTTCAGTTTGTAAAATTGAGTTATTAAAGTTTTTTTGAACGTAAAGAGGGAGAAATAAACAAAAAAATATGACAAAAAAATTTAAAAAATGATTTTACTCACTTAAATTTAAATAAGAATTTATTAAATGAAAGAATTGAATAAAAATAAAGAATTCATATAATGGATCATACTTAATGAGATAAAAGTTAGTTATTAATATTGTTAACAGTAACATATATATATATATATATATTAATTTTCTTAAATAAATTATTTAATTATATTAATTAAATTTATAAATCATTGAATTTATCAAAAGTTTGTAACTAAATAAATTAAAAAAATTAGTTGAAAAATCATTAATTACAAAATGATTGGGTAAAGCTATCAAAGAATACTGTTGAATTAAAAGAACAAAAATTATTTTAAGATTAATTACTAAAACGTTTCTATAATTATCTCATAATTACTATTAAATTATCTAATAATATTTTTTTTTCAAATTATTTATTTAAATAATATTATTTTTACATTATAATATTAAAATAAATTTATTTATTTTTCTACTCTCAAACCAAAAAACAAAAAATTCAAAAAACTTTCATATAACAAACAGTATTGTGTAAGAAAAGAACTTGAATGATTGGCAAAGACCTTTTCAGGTGTGTTTTTCATAATTGTTAACTATTTTTAAAAATTTGATTTTATTATTTAGAACTTATACTTTTAAATAGGCAATTTTGATATAATACTATAATAAAATATCCAGCTATTTTTATTATTTTATTTTTGAAACAAGTGTAATATTTACGAAAGAAAAGTTAATTTATGAGAAGACTAAATATTTCTATTTATTTTTTTATCATATTTACCAAGTTATTTAAATGATATTATTGTAACTAAATTATTAGGATACAGTTAAGTTGATAATGATTTTTAGATTATTTTTATAATTATCATTTTATTTTAAAAAATCGACCTCATCACCTCGTAATTTAAAGGACAAAATCGCATAATAAATATGAAGAACTTCTGTGTGGTGCCAAAATTTTGACCGAATAGTACACAGAAGTATCAGATTTTTTGTATTTTATATTCTAAACCTTTGATTTTTTCATACATTACAACGAAGTCAAGCAATAAACAAGTTTTTTTTTTTAGCTTTAACAATAGTTTTGCTTTTTATATTTATTTGATTTTGATTTAATTATAGATTCAAATACACTATTAATTTTTATCAAAAAAAAATACACTATTAATTTAAGCCGGTACTTCCGTCAGTCAACTTATGCATATATGGTAAAGTTTTAAGTAGACATTTTAATTATAAAAAATTATACATTTTATTATAAAAATAAAATATTATATATATATCATATTAAATTATAAATTTTATAATATTTTTTTGATAAAATTGCATTATATTTTAAATCTTTAGTTCTAAAACTTATAATCTAAAGTATTAAATATTATATCTTAACATGAAAATTATAATTTCAATTATACCAAAAAATAAAATTATAATCATCCATTAGGCTTTTATATGAAACATTAAAAATTATAGTAAAATAAAAATATATAATATTTGACCAATCAGTTAATTGAATTATTCTAGATTGGCAATTAATCTATAATCTGACATGATTTGAAATTATTTAGATGATTGCTGAAAATACTGCCAACAATTATTGAAAATAGTAGGAAATTTTAACTTTGAAATTCAAAGGAAAAACTGCGGAATTTCGGACTACCATAATGAATTGATGGTCGATCAGTCTGTGCGGGAACTTCTCGGATCGAGGTTAAACACTAAAAATAAATATTCGTAGAAGAAGTTACGATAATTTAAATGAATAGATGTCAAACTCATCTCGAAAATGGGTGAGTCGGGGTGAGTCTTCCCTGTTGGTACCCTTAATCTCATCTATTTATAATTCTAAAGCTATGAAGGACCCATCAGCCAGCAAAGGAGGAAAGTTTCTCTCCCAGTGCAAGTCCGGCAAAAGTCTTCTGAATTGGATGTTCAGCAGATCCTATTAAAAATCATTGTTTTTGGAGTATATGGATCTCGTTCCCAGCTGCCTATTAACAAAAACAGTGGGAGCATTCTTTCCAACTCCATATATTAAAGGGCCTCCTCCTTCCTCGCCTTCAATTCTACTCTCCTCAATAGTCATATCCATGGCTAGTCCTCTCCTCTCCCACACCGTTGTTCTCGTCCTCATTCTCTGCATCATGCCCGCGGTGATGTCAAAGATGCCCGATGATTATACTTCAGTACGTGGAGATCAAAAACTTGTGGAGAAAATTTGTCTTATTGGATATGGGGTGTTCGATAAAGTTTTTGGCAAAAATTATGACAGCATCCTCTTTTTCAGGACGCTTGATGCTGGTAGGAAGTACGACTTCGTTAGATACTCTATGCGGTTTTATGCAAAATTTACGGGTCCGGTTCAAGGGCTCAAGGATATTACAGCAACAGTAGAAATATCGTATGCTTTGCAGCCTGGTTTTCATGTTGATTTACATATAAAGAACGTGGACCTCACATCCGCGGAACTCCTTAGTGTTGAATTTCATCGCGATGGACTTTAATGTATCAATTTTATTTATGTATCTCTCTCATGTTGAACTCAAAATAAAGTCGCATGTGTGTTCCTAAATAACAATTATTTATATATATATATTGGTTTTATTTCACGAGCCCTCTAACTTCTTATCTCCATTTTAATCATAATTACGAAGGTGGTATATATGTAAAAATTGAACTTAGATATAATGAGGCTGCCTTCTTTTTAATTAAGCTCGGAGAGCTTGCACCGCTCATGAGAGAGTTAATTTGTTGAAGAATAAAGGAACATTTGTGATATCATATTCCATAGCTTTTCTTTTTGCACAAAATTTGATTTTTGATATTATATATAGAGGCGCAAAAACATGGGATATTGACATCATCTTTACCCATATCTTCTGTTTTCTATGATAGTGTGACTGATGGCAAATGCAAAACACAGTTTTTTTAAAGAAATAATGAATACATGCTGTTTTTCTTAAGAACTCCAGCAATTAAGTTCATTTAAATAATATATTTTTATAATAATTTAAATGAAAAATAAGTAAAATATACCATATCAGTAGTGTCCCCCACCTCAGTGCACATGACAGGCGCTTAGTAGGGGGAGGAGGGAGGCGGAACTTTGGGGGCTCGCAATAATTCCTCTTTCTATAATTTGATTGCATGGCTTGGATGAAGTTATCGATGAAGTTACTTATGTTACTTTGTATATTACAAAGATAATGCTATAGAGCATATTGGTCCATGCAAATATATCAAACAGTGAAATATAGTCAAAATATAGTCAAATTTAACTTTACTAACTAAAAGGGCCATTCAGAAAAGCAAAATAATAACTAAAAGGCTAAAATTGTGCTCAAAACAAACTCGAGAACTCAAATCAAAATTTTTCCAAAGTGGGACTGTTGTAATTGGATTCGCGCCTCCATCTGAGCCGTCCACGTGGTCGCTCACATGATCTCCACGTGAGCAAGGCACCCAAGTCGAACAAAAGGAGTATCATCCCGAAAAACAGACGCCGAAGAAGGTGTCGAAGAGTAAGGCCCCGACACGACATCCAACCGTTGGAAACGCGGTTTTCCCGCCGACAGGGCATGATCGCTGACACATCGTACAAGAGTCACATACTAGCCATTAGGGGGGACAGAGCCGGCGCAAGCAAGTGTTTTGAGATAAACGCGCGCCTCCATACAGACTACATGGACCCGAGAGATCAACCTTTACCACCGGTCGAACAGAACGACCATGTAACCGTCGCCGACGGAAAAACTGTGCTTATCTCTAAAAATTTTCCTGATAATGAAAAACCCGCCCTGACGGCGCTG
>KZ451930.1:0-11422 GCA_002786265.1 Apostasia shenzhenica | reverse complement strand
TTTTGCTTGATTAGAATCTAAATATAGCCTGCCCTGAACAATGTTAAATATCTGATCATATATTAATCATGTCATAAAATAACTAATTACACACATGTATGTAATTATATATGTGCATTATGACTTTCATATTAAAATTAATATAATTAAAAGAGTATTTGGTTCAATGATATTTTAACATTATGACATATTAATTATCTAGATACATAATATTTAGATGTTATGTTTTAAATAATAATTTTATAGTTTTTATAAAATTATTTACATAAAAACTTAAATTAAATAATTTTTTCTCTAAATATGCATAATATAATATTGAGATGCTAGTGAACTAAATCCTGAGATAATATTTTGGGAATTCATATGTCTTCATCTAGATTTTTTTTTTTAGATATAAAGTTGGAATTACATCTGGCAAAAATTTATATTTGAGAATCTCATAAATTAAAAATATTTCATTTAGATGCTTTCTTCTCAAACACTATTTCATATGTGTACCCTTTTACTGTTCCTATAATTTTTTTTTCATTAATTTTCCATCAAATTTTGCCATTCGTTAGAAGACGATATTTCTGCAGTTAAATTTTTTGGTATAATGCTAATATTTTATTATTTTCTATCCCATAGCCTATAATAGTAAATGCCAAAATAATTTTTTTTTATCAAAAAAAATTAATACAAATTAACTTAACAGCAAAAGTTAATGGGATCCATAAAAGAATGTAAAATCTAGCTCTAGGACGCACATGTAAATTTTTTTTTATACTAGACGCACACATAATTACCTTAATATGAAAAAGTTAAATTATATTAGGTGAAAAAAAATTATAGAGTAGTTCTAATTTTGAAAAATTTTGATTTTGATCACTAGGATTGTAAAAATGTGATATTTTTGTTCTCTTTCTTAGCATCTCATCCTTTTTACTCATCTTTTCTTATAAAATTTATGGTGCCATATTTTTTAACTGGTTTAAGCTATTTATAAATTTAATAAATAACTATTATACTCTTTATTATCACCATTTTTTATAATTTAATAAAAATATAAAATTATTAATTTCTCTCTTTTCTTATTTTTTTACACTAAAAATCTAAATATTAATTTTTAAAAAATAAAAAAATTAGTGATTGAAAATAATCTTATAATATAATAGTAATAATTAATAATAATTTCTTAATTGAGACTAAACTACAGTGCTTGTACAACATTAGAAATCAAAATTAAAGTTTTAAAAATCTTGGATCAAGTTATAATTGCTGTTTAATCTCAGGGACCTTGATACAATTTACCCCATGAAATATCTTTGGACATCATGTTCCCCGTTGATCGTGTATTAAAGAAGCAGCCGTCGCGATTCGCCTCTCGTCCCATCAGTGCTGCGTTCCCTCAACCATCGATGGCGTCCTTCCTCCTACCTTCTTCTCTGTTCCTCCTCCTCCTCCTTTCCCTCCTCTTCTCGACTCCCGCGGCTTTGCGGCTGCCGAAGAAGCCTCCTCCTCCGTCCTCCGGAGGAGCTCCGGTGCCGTGCTCGAAGACATACGTAGAGAGCCTCAAATTCAATCCGAACAGCCAGATCACGCTGCTGGGGAAGATGGCGGACGAAGAGCACGCTAAAGAATGGAAGCAGGTAAACGGAGAGCTGATGCCGCCAAAAGACACGCTTGTCTTCAGGGAGGTGATGTCGGTAGATCAGATTACGTGCGCGGATAATAACAGAGTGATGTCCTTCGAGTTTCGGATACAAGTGCGCATGGGGTTTGAGGACGGCGTGCTGTATGCCTCTTTGGACGTTGTTTATCCATCTGGGGCATTTCGGTTGGGCCTCTGGTCGTTCGTCACCGTATAAACTATTGCAGCAAAATCAATAAATTACTCGATCTCAATTTCAGAGCTTTAATTCAGCGAATTATTCAGCGGATTTTAATAATTTAAAAGAATTATAATTATGATGCAAACAATTCATATTGTTCTTTTACAAATGTTATGAAGATGTTGATATCATTTGGAATGTACATGTTTATATTATCTCTAAATTATTCTTTATATAATTAATGTCATTGTGTTAAGAGATACAAACAAAAAATAACAATGTAATTTGCCCTATTCTCTCTTCTTCTTCTTCTTCGATTCTCACTTTTCTAATTATTTTCACTTTAAGGTCTCGTTTGATTTGAGCTTTTTTTTTTAGACAAGAGAAAAAAAATATTTTATTTTTTAAATTTAATAGGAGCAAATTTTATTTTTATATTAAAAATTATGTAAAATGTGAAATACTTTAACTTCTAATATTCAAATTTATATTAAATATGAAATAAAGTTAATTTTTATAGTTGAAATTTGTGTTAGGTAAATATTTTGGTTCGAACCAAACAAGGCCTTATTGTCTTCATAGAAGAAGAGGAGGATAAAAAAAATCTTTATATATTAGTTTTATTATGGGCCTTTTTATTTGTAATATTTAATTAAAAAAAATTAAAATTAAATTAGAATAAAAATATTTTTTTATTAAAAATTATAAATGATGTGAAATAAAGTTAGTTATTATGATAGGATATATAAGGGGTGTGATATAAAGTTAATCATTATGTTATATTTTTTATTAAAAATTATAAATGATTTGAAATAAAATTAGTTATTATATTGGGATATGTGAGAGGTGTGATATAAATTTAATTATTATGTTATATATTTTTATTAAAAATTGTGAATGGTGTGAAATAAATTTATTATTATGTTGGGATATTGCAATATAAAGTTGGTTATTATGTTGGGATATGTGAGAGATGTGAGATAAAATTAGTTATTATTTTAGTAATGTATATAAGATGTAAAATAAAGTTAATTTTTAATATTAATTTTATGTGTGATGCAATATATCTGTTTAAAATTAAATTAGGACTTTAGATTCAAGGTAACCCCATAGGGCACGATTCGGGAAAGTGAGGTTTCATGAAAATTAAGAGAGGAGGTGTACATAAATATAAAATATAACATGACTCATATTAAAAATTATCATCATAATTCAGATATCATTGAACTCACTTTATTTCGCAATAACATAATATTATTCTGTTTCGTGATGTGAATCTGTCATTTTCATACCCTTTCACGTAGAAGCCTGACAAAAGTTTCTTTAATTTATTATATATCCTTGACAGGAGTCGCCTTATATCGGAGATTCTATTTTAGAACATCACCCGGCGTGCACTCTTTGCTCTCGTCGGAATAACATATAATAGGCAATTTTTCACGCTCGTCAGATCTTGGTATATAAATATTCAATAATACCACATCACCTCACAAATCATCAAATTCATCTCATTTTTATGTCTAAATTAAAGAATATACGGCATATCACAATTTCTCAAATTCTCATAATATTAAATTATTTTTATAAAATAATAGTAATTCAATATCAATTTAGGGAAAGAATTACCTACCGATTATACCGTTAAATAACGCTTGAAATTCATCTATAATTCTCTTTTGCTTCTTTTTTCTTTTTTTTGGCTGCCACACGGCATAGATAAGAGAGGAAGTGTAGGGGCGGTGGCGACCGCCCCCATTCAAATAATATGTATATTGTTTTGGAAAAAAATTATAATTTAGTTTTCAATTTTTATATTCTTATAAATAGATCTAAATTTTTTTTTTAGTCTAAATTAGCTATAATTTTTAAATTCACTAATCAAATTTTGGGATGTCCATTTGTTCGCTGCAGAGAGACCCTGTGCTCCCCCAGTCTCTCTACCTGTTGTCTACTACTAAAATTAATGCATCAGCATACACATCAAAAGCATCTATGTTTATCTCTATATGTGATTTATTTCATTGGCACTTTAGCATTAATTAATAAATGATCTTCTTAAATCTCTTCTCTTTGTAAGCTCTTTTCAATTATATTTTTATATTTTGAGATCGAGAGTATTTCTTTTTTATTAAAAAAGAGTTTAATTTTCGGACTTTTTTTATTATGAGATTCGGTATATTAGGAATCAAGGTTTAAAGTTTATTCTGCTCCATTGTGTGACTACATTTGTATTATGACTTCTACGATAGTAAGTTTTTCTTATTTTCTTTCCCGTGCACATAGGCCCAAAAAAATTTTTGTTGAACCACGTAAATTCAGAATTTTGTCATCTCCGTACTTAAGTCTTATTATTTTTATTGATTTTATTTTTGTTGCGCTTTTACTAGTTAGATGAGTCCTAACAATTCTTATATGTGGTGCACAAAAACATTTGATGATTTTTGCCACATAGAAGGTCATGATTGATTTTATAAAAAAAAACTTTTATAAAATATCTATAATTTATTTTATTCATAATATGGGACAATCATATACCCAAAATATTACAAACTATATAACATTACCATAGGACCTATTTGGCATTAAAATCAAAACTATTCAAATTTCTCTAAAAAATAATAAATTAATATTTTATATTTACTTCACATCCAATACAAAATTCAATCTTAAAAATAAAGATTATTTTACATTATATATATTTTAATAAAATAATTAATTTTATATCATATTTAGCACAAATTTTAATATAAAATGATTTTATTTTCAAATCATTATATTTAAATAATATTATTTTTACATCATAATATTAAAATAAATTTATTTATTTTTCTATTCTCAAACCGAAAAAGAAAATTCAAGAAACTTTCAAATACCAAAGAAAATCATATGTTGTGCAAGTAAAGAACTTGAACGACATGCAAAGACCTTTAGGTGTGTTTTTCATAATTGTTAATTATTTTTAAAAATTCAATTTTATCATTTAGAATTTATACTTTTAAATAGTTAATTTTGATATAGTAGTATAATAAATTATCCAGCTCTTTTATTGTTTTTATTCTTGAGACAAGTACGATATTTATGAAAGAAAAGTTAATTTATGAGAAGACTAAATATTTCTATTTATTTTTTATCATATTTACCTAGTTATTTAAATGATATTATTGTAACTAAATTATTAGGATACAGGTTAGTTGATAATGATTTTTATATCATTTTTATAATTATCATTTTATTTTAAAAAATCGACCTCGTCATCTCGTAATTTAAAAGACAAAATCGCATAAATAAATATGGAGAACTTCTGTGTGGTGCCAAAATTTTGGCCAAGTAGTACACAGAATGATCAGATTCTTTGCATTTTATATTCTAAACCTTTGATTTTTTCATACATAACAACGAAGTCAAGCAATAAACAAGTTTTTTTTAGCTTTGATAAAAGTTTAGCTTAAACTGATTTATATTTATTTAATTTTGATTTAAATTTAGAATGAAATACACTATTAATTTACCCATGTACTCCATTAGTTAATTATGCGCATATGGTGAAATTTTAAATCAGCATTTACATGAAAAATATTTTAATTATAAAAATTTATATATTTTATTATTAAAAATAAAATATTATATATATTATACTAAAATTTTACTAAATTGTAGATTTTATATTATTTTTAGATAAATTAATACTATAAAATACGTAATAGAATAAAAATCATAAAATACCTTGATAATTTAAGTTATTAATTTTTTTCAAAAATATTATGTGAAATATATAGTTTTACAAGATTTTAGTTTAATTTAAATAATATTTCAACTTTTACGATAAAATAAATAATTTTTTTATAATTTAACTTCTCCTAACCTAATATGGTGGGAGCTTACCTCGAATTAGAAGGTTTCATGTGCAATGTATATTATTAGAATTTTCAATTGAAATGAAAAATTATGGTATTTGGGGTAAAGAAAAAAAAAGAGATTTTTACTCATGACATAAAATACTTTAATATTTACTTATTAAACACTCTAAAGTTAAATATTATATGACATAAAGTTATTTTAATTTTACAACCAACATACTCTAGTTAAAATCTCATATATTTTATATGAATAAATCATATCTAAGTTATTTTTTAACTTAAACATAGTTCATCAGAAAAAAATTTAACTCTCAGTATATCTTAAATCAAATCTTACATGTTAAAAACTATTTAAATCTGTTAACTATATAAAATATTCAATTAGATGCCCATTTTAATAATGGTGAATAGGATGAACGATTAGATTTGATTTAAGATGTACCGAGTGTTAGATTTTATTCCTATGAACTTTATTTAAGTTAAAACATAATTCAGGTATAGTTTACTCAAATAAACATAGAGGTTTTTAATTAGAGTATGTTGGTTGCAAAATTAAAATAAATGAGTGTATGTAATATAATATTTAACTTTAGGGTATATCTAATAAGTAAATATTATAAATTTTTATGTCATATGGATAAAAATCTCAAAAAAAAACTAGTATGTAAACCTCCCAATTCTAAATTAGAGTTATCTAATAAGTAAATATTAAATTTTTTTTTATCATACGGGTAAAAATCTCAAAAAAAATAGTATCACCCCTGTAAACCTCCCAATTCTAAATTAGAGTTCAAGCAAAAGTCGAGTTAATTTTTTGAGATCGATGATTGAAGTAATTATTAAATGAAATTTAAATCTTTATTTCTAACCTCACTTGAGAAAAATTTTAGATATAAATTAACTTAAACAAAAGTAAATACAGTTGAGAAGTTGCGAGCACTATTAATTTTATTAATAAGAAACTTGTTAAATTATTATGTTATATATAAAATTTAACATATATATATATATATATATTTTAATACTTATGTAAAAACTTTTGTTAGCTAATAAATTTAGATATAATTTTTTTACTTATGTTAAAATATTTTTTTCTTGTAGTGTATTTTTTCTTCTCAAAAGTTAACCTTTGAACCAAACGAAGTCCAAGTCTTTGAATTTGAGTCATGTAAATTTTTTTCGAGTTCGAATTGATTATCGAGTTAAACTGAGAATTAATCTAAAACTTATTTTAAAATTTATATGTTATTATAACATATATGTAAATTATTATGATATTTTAACTAAATTTATGTGTATAATGTTTATCTTTAATTGTATACTAATTTCTTCAATATTATATATCAATTAAAACAAATGTTTATTTATAAAATATTTTAAATACATATAAAAAAGTGTAAATACATTTAAAAATATAAAAATCGAGTTTATAATTGCGAGTTGAATTGAAGTGAAAATCGACTCGAGATTATATCGAGTGAAATTGGAGCAAGTTTTAAGTTTCGAACAAAATTATGAGTTGAATTGCAGCGAAATTATAATCGAATTTATATAGAGTAAAAATATAATTTTATAGATGATCTGTATATATCTGATGTACAATACATAAGTTTACTTTTAAAGATTACATTAATATATATATATATATATATATATTAATATTAATATTAATATATATATAATTGCCGGTGTTTTTTGTGCTCGAAGATTGCTAACTAGAAAGTAGTCGAATTGAATTGAGTTTGATTTAATTTAAATAAGCCAAGTAACTAGCTTTTTTTTACTCGAGATTTTTATCAATATTGCAATCTTGAGCAGACATAAAATTGAATTGAGATGACTCGAAATAAAATTGATAAAAAAAAGATATTTGCATATTTTTATACACGTATCTGAATTTAATATGTTAATTTTTTTATAATATTTTAATGGAAAGATTTATTAGAATTTTCTCCGTACCCCTAATTCAAATCATATTTATTGTGAATTAATTATTTTTATTTTTATTTATAAACATTAGATCAAGATGAATGGCCATAAGTTAAATTGATTGAACGAAAAAATACAATTGCATATAAAATTTGGCTAAACGATAAAAAATTAATCGAAAATCGAAAGACTTTGGCTCAAATCAAGCTTGAATAGATAAGAAATGAACCAGATATAACTCGAATCGAGATCAAATCGAACTCTTCTTGCTGATTCTATCGATCGAGTTGAGATCAAATTAATCGAAAACTTTTAACTCAATTTTGAATCAGGTTGGATTATTAGTCGTATTAATTCTTAATTCAGCAATAAATTCTTCTATAAATGAAAAGAAGAGGTAGAACTTAAGTGAAAAGTGGAAACTGAAACAAAACAATAACATATTCTATATAGATATTATAATGATCATTTAAGGGCACATATACAATCTTTATTGGAGTTCGCTGTACACAACGACGGAGCAGTTTACCTCTAAACATCCCTAAATTATAAAAACCGTCAGGAACCACTGCCGGCACTGATGAGGACTAGGAGGAGGACAACAGCGCCGCCGGAGAGGAACAGGCGGCCGGAGGAACTCATGGAGGTAAGTAGTTTTCGATGAATTTAATTACATATTAAAATAGGTCAATTGCATTTGGTTCAAATTGATCTCAAGTTTTTATTTTGGCTATCTGAAGTTAATGTTATAGAAGTGGCACTATTTTGATCTCTCTTTGAAAATATCAACTTTTTTATTGGCGTTTTTTTTCAAAAAAAAAAATCATAAAATTTGACCATTTTTTAACTAAATTAAATAATTATATAATTTAAATGACTTATACTTTTTTATTCTCATTATTTTTTTTAAATTTAACTTCTTCCATCTTTTATTTTTTTCTGCTCTTAAAATTTTAGCAACTTAATAATATAAATATTAATATTTTAAAAATTATATTTTAAAAAAATAAAAAATTAAAAATTAAAAATAATCGTACAATATAATAGTAAAAAATTATTTATTACATTTAAATTGAGATCAAGCGACTGTATTTTTATAATCTCAAAAACTCAAATAAATTTTTTTAAAAATTAAACCTAATTTGTAATATTTTTCTCACGTTAGACTCAGAGGCTTGAATGGAATTTATCCTATCGTTAAAATTCAATTGCATTGAAATTTTATATTATTTTTAATACAATTTCAATTTCAAATCTCAATCCTGTTATCTTAATGGAATTATAATAATGTCACGTGCAAGAGGCTCAAATATGAGAAGGCAGGTCAACCATTTATGACCCACCAAATTCCAACTTATTAAAATTTGTAGTTACATTTTCTTATGAGTATTAATTTAAATTAAATGTACTTATTAAGGATGGTTTAGACGTAAAATTGCAGGCCAATTGAAGCTTCAATTAGAAAAATCGAGTTATTAAATTTTACTCAAATGCAAAAAGAGATAAAAAGATATAAAAAAATCATGACAAAAAACTCTAAAGAATAATTTTACTCACTTCAATCTAAATAAAAATTTGTTAACCGATAGAATTGAATGAAAATAAAGAATTCACATAATGGAACTTATCTAATGGGATAAAAAGTTAGTTATTGCTGTTGTTAACTGTAAGAAATATATATATATATATATATATAAATTTTTTTAAGTAAATTGTTTAATTAAATGAGATCGTCATTAATTACAAAATGATCGCGTAAAGCTAACAAAGAAATACTGTTGAACCAAAAGCACAAAAAATTATTTTAAGATTAATTACCAAAGAGTTTCTATAGGTAGCTCATAATTACTATTTAGTTCATAATTTTAAAAACTTATTAAATTTTTTTTAAATTATTATATATAATATTAAAATTTTATGTAAATTATGATTATTATATTACAAGTCTTTATTGATCATTATCATTAATATTTAGAGAATATTTTATTTTAAATAATCTTTATATGAATTATAATATCTAACATTAATTTGTTTATGAGGATGCTTATATTTTAAGTTCTTAATCTAATTCTAGTATCTGCATCAGTCTGTGATATTGGAATCCTTGCCTATTAATTACAAAACCCAAGAGTTGATGTAGCGGCCCTCATAAATTTCTCACTGTATTCAAGTAATATGATATGTCGCTTCCAGAGAATTCTCAAATTTAATGTAATTTCTTAAATGATTTATCATGTAAGTACCAAACAAACACCAAATGAATTCAGAAGAAGGTGGGCATATATAATTCACGAAGGAAAACTCTACTATTCATACTTTTCGTGGCCCCTGACAAATTGTATAAGACTAGAGGAAGCAAAGTGCGTCCTCGAAGAGATCTACCGCGACGCGACGACAATGAATGCATTCAATTGGGTTGATTGGTTTGGTCAATTAAACCGGAAAAAGATCAAATTCAGTTTTGAAATTTAAGAAACAAAGCATTATATGTTTTTTTTTAATGTGTGTTGTGTGTATTAGCTATTTTACTCTCTCCCTGTACCCTAAGATCATTGTTTTCCTGATGATAGTTTTATCTGACCTATTTTTTGCTTAACAAATTTGTCCGGCTTCTTATAGTTTTTATTTTTATCATCTGAAAGTTGAGATAACTAATTTTTTTTGGAAATGTGACATAGCCACAACATTTCACTAATTCAAATATTCCAAAAGTATGTGTAAATACCTCTCCCAACCAAAAATTGCTCAACGTCACATAATGCGCTAATTTTAATCACACATATCACTTTACACATATCACGTTACACATAAAATTTAAGGATACTTTTGTAATTAGTAAATTAAATTTCATTTTAAAAAATAATTTATTTTTAATTGGTGAAGAAAACTAAGAGAATTAAGGGACTTAGTTAAAAGTTTTATGTATATTATATCAACTTAGAGATATTGATTAAAAAAATTTAGAATTGTATATCTTCGTGATGTTGCCCACAAATCTTAGAAACTTGAATGAAATTTATTTACTAATTTATATAAAAATTTATATATAATATAAAATAAAATAAATTTTAATTATTAAAAATTAAGTTGAATATGATAATTAGATTGTGATTAAAACAATTATTATTTGTTAAATTTAGCAAACAAACTGAGAAAAGGGTCACTGGGGTTGACTTCATTAATTATATTCTGTCCACCATACTACTAATTATAAAACGTAAAGTATAATTTTATTTTAAATTTTTCATCAAACTTATTAATTTTATTTTACATTTTATGTAAATTTTAATATAAAATTTAATTTTATTTCTAGCAGTACAAAAGTTTCAAAGTTGAAAAATGTGCTCCAAGTCTGATCATCCAGATATTTAAGTTGTCAGCATGTATTTTCTAATTTAATTGAAGTTTAAATACTGTTACATATTATGCATGATTAGAATTTAGTGATGTAACCTGCCTTGAGCAATGTTAAATATCTGATAAATACAATAATTATATCTTAAAATGTCTAATTACACACATAATCATGAAATCTCATCTTAATTATAAAAATAAAATCATTAATTTAATGCACAAATAATTTTGGCACACGTGTGTAATTATATGTGTGCATTATGATTTAGTAAAAAATAGCATCTTAAAGTATAATTAAGGTAATATTATAGGAGAATAAAAAAATGGGTAATATTGTGCAGATAATTTAATAAATTTTCCAATCTGATTTTTTGATTAAGTATAAAAAGCTCTAACTACTGATAGATTCCTTTTGGTACATAATTTTTAAAAATTTTCACTTAAATTTATATTTTAAAATTATAGACATTG
>KZ451929.1:1004102-1022484 GCA_002786265.1 Apostasia shenzhenica | reverse complement strand
GGGGCATTTGCAGCATCAAGTGACAACAACAAAATTATGATCCTGAATGTCGAAGGAGTGGTTCTAACAAAGTTGGTTGAATATGTTGTTTCTCAAAATCCAGTGTTTTGTAATGAGCCAGTTTGGGATCCTCCTCCTTAACCACCTGCAGATTTAAATTAGCCTCAAACAGTAGATTACAATCTTTTCTGACATTTGCAGGCTTTTCTAATAGAGAAACTATCTGATGGATTATTTGGAATTTACTAATCAAACTTTTTTAATTAGTATTTTATTTTGATTAGTCAGACTATCTTGTCATAATGTTTGGTTTTTGTTTTGCTATAAAGTGATAAGCATATTTTGGAGAATGAATTATTCTCAGTTACTATTTTGTATTCATATGCTCTTTTTTTATTATCGCTCATTTGTTTAATTTTTGTGACTGTACTTTACATTTTATTGAACTACCTAACTATGATCATTATTTTATTTATAATTGAGCACTTTGTTAATATTAATATTGTGACTGATATGTTTATATTATCTCCACCTGTTGTATTTGCCTGTTGCAGACATGAATGAGCTGAGTGATTATTTAATTGGCAATGATATAGATCAATCAATCAAAGATGATATAATGGAAACTGTTGCTAGTACACTGTACATCTATTAAAAGACCTATGTACAATTGCAGTTATAGTGGGCATCAATATATACATGATTTGCTCGAAGGATACCCAGATTGTGCTGTTGATAATTTGTGTATGTCAGCACATATATTCTTGAGATTGAGGAACTTACTTATTTCAAGAGGAGTAATTGAGAATAGTCATAATATCACTGCGGCAGAACAATTAGCTATTTTTTTATGTGTCATTACTCACAGCTGTAGTCTAAGATCTATTATAGAATTCTTCCAACACTCACTTGAGACTACTAGTCGGTATTTCAATTTAATACTAGATGGATTATTTTGTTTAGAGAGGGAGTATCTCAACATTCCCAATGTTGAATACATAGGAGACTCTTCTTCAGATGCTATCACAACTTCAAATATATTCAAAGTATCAGATTTACGATATATAAAGTATTCATTATATTTAATTTTTTTTTATTTAATAACTTTTGCAATTTACAGGATGCCATAGGAGCTATTGACGGAACACATATTTCGGCTATTATTTCTTCAACGATGCATGAGCGTTTCATTAATCGCAAAGGTAGTATGTCCCAGAATGTTATGATGGCTGTCGGCTTTGACAGTATGATTCATTTCGTTGTTGCTGGATGGGGTGGATCTGCCGCTGACAGTATAGTGCTGCGATGGGCCCTTGAAAATACAGATTTCTTTGTACCAAATGATAAATGAAATGAAGTTATTCTATTTATGAATATGTCGTATTGAATATAATTGTAACATTGTTTATATATTATGCAGGAAAGTATTACCTTGTTGATTCTGGGTACTCAAATACAGATAAATTTATTGCACCTTATCGTCGTTGTAATTACCATCTGAGTCACTATCAGACAGAACAGTCACGTATTTACAAACGCAAAGAGGAAATGTTCAATTATAGACATGCTTTGAAAAGGAACATAGTTGAAAAGACATTTGGAATATTGAAGCAAAAGTTTCAAATTTTAGTTCACATGAAATAGTTTCCATTTGAGTCTCAAGTGAAAATCGTTATTGTGTGTGCCATTATTTTTAATTTTATTTCTTTACATCAAGGGAATGCACGTATGGACCAAGATGTTGGAAGAATACAATCTACTCGCTTGACTTCAACTATATCCAATACAAGTATAGGAGACAGTGTTAGAGGAGAAATGATCAGAGAAAGACTGGCTGACATATTATGGCAACAATGGAATCGTATGAATATAAAGCTATGTTTTAATTTATTATATATATTAGGTGAATGTTAAAACACTAATTTATTTATTTTAACAGGTAATAATCCAGAGCAACGAATGGACTGAAGGTGACAAGCTTATATCTTTTGTAGAAAAATAACGTACGTGCATTCCCTTAATGGCCTTAACTTGAATTCATGGGTTTTGATGGCATTAACACCTTTGAAATTGCTGCAGAAGAAAGCAAATTTGGTGGAATTGATAAAACGGACGAGAAGAAAAATAGTTTAATAAAAGGTACTGCAAATTGCTAAATGCAGGAAAGTATGGAAGACAAAGGCGCAAGTGCAGAATTTGCAAAACATCCTATTAATATGAATGTTTACTATTTCAATGGGAAGATAATGATTAACAGTTTTGTAATTATTTCGGATGGATTCAGTGGTTCCTCTTCTCACTTCTTCTTTGAAGTTTGTGCGCAGAGGCAACACCACAATTTTGTATTTTTTTTCTATTTACATTTTCTATTTGAAATTTTGTTGAGCTGTATGTTATCCTGCGATCGCTTCTTTTTTTTTATCCAATTATTGTATATTGTCATATGTGGTATTGTGGATGCAATATTAACTCATATATGATGTAGTATATGCAATATTTTAATATGGTGTTGTATATTATTATATATAGTATTTTGTTTCTCAAATATCCTTGGAATTATATGACTGTTACTCTGTATTTTTAAAATGTACATATTCATATATTTTAAAATTTTATTAACTTTTTTTTATTATATTTTATTATTTTATAATTAATAATATAAGAGAAATGATATTAAAAATATATATGTAATAAATGAATTAATGAAATTATAATATTTTATATTAAAATAATTAATTTGGAGGACATGTTCCTCTCAATCAGTCCTACTAAAAAAGGAGAAGACTGGGATTGGAATCAACTTAAAATAAAAAAAAAATTCTCAAGTTGAGCTCGACGATTTGTTGGAATTTCACTCGTACGTATCTGTAAAAAAAAGTATAATTTTACTTTTGGCGTCACTGAGAAAGGTTTAAAAAATGACTTAAATTTAAAAATTTGAAGTGGTATGAAGTATAAAATTAAAAGTTTGTTCGATTTAATAGAAAAGAACTTATCTTGTAATATTCGAAAAACTGCACGGATTTTTTTGCTCATTTTTAAAAATGTTAAGTTAAATAAAATTTATGAGTTAATTACAGCGGCTTTTCAATAATTAATTTTCAATATAAAGTCAATATCGTTATATAAAATATATTTTAATTTGCATAACTAATTTTTTTATACATTACTTGTACTAGACTTTATTAGTCCACATACCAAACACTAACTTTTTCTAACCACAAAATCCTAAATTAGGTCACAAAAAACTCCAAGGACCAAATCAGTCCTGCCTCCAAACAGGCCCTTAGGACGTCAGCAAAAGGAAAAGCCCAAAAAGCAAGCAATGGGCCCCTAAAAGCCCATTAAAACCCATCCAGTTAAC
Source organism: Apostasia shenzhenica (assembly GCA_002786265.1). Lineage (NCBI taxonomy): Eukaryota > Viridiplantae > Streptophyta > Magnoliopsida > Asparagales > Orchidaceae > Apostasia > Apostasia shenzhenica. The sequence continues at coordinate 1,019,120 of KZ451929.1, read as the reverse complement.
CCCTCCTCATGGCCCATCAGCTCCAAATCAAGCCCAAGCTCTCCCAACCCCTCCCTCTCCTAATTACTCAAATCCTATTTCTTTAGATGGGCCTGATTTCAGGCCCATCAAGGGGAAAATGCCAATGTTTGGGCCTAAGGCCCAACCCCAACCTCTATGCTCTCAAAACCGAATTGAAAGCCTTCCCTCTCCTAATGACCCTCTCAAAGCCCACCTTCCCCTAAACAAATCATAGGGGCCTTCCCATGAAACCCCTTCAAGCCCATCTTCTCCAAAATTCCATGAACATCCCTTCCTTGTCCTCATTTCAACTCTCCTTTCCCCCACCTCCCAATCCCAAGCCTAGGCTGCTCTTATCCTAAACAAGCTGGAAAATGTTACGTTGTTTGATCGGTCTATTTTTAGCTAATTTATTTTGAACAAAGCTTTTAATGGTGATCTTTGTAGTAAATGGGCCTTCCAACATGGGGGTTGCAAATCTCCTAAGTGTTATTGTTTTAAGGAGAATAGTAATTTCGTAAAGGAGATAGAAGATGGCATTATTAGAAACCAAGGAATGATTACTTCAATTGGAGTTAACCCATATTGTCGTCTCTCTCTTGATGACCCTTGGAGTGTTGGGTCTGGTTATAATCTTAGAAGCCGGGGCAGAGGCAGTGGAAGAGGTCATAGAGGTTATTATTATTATTAAAAAAAAAAAAAAAAGAGTCCCATCTCCCCTGGTTTTGGCCTCTCCTATGTTATTCCTCCCTGTTGGGACTCTGTCATTCTTTCTCCTCTGATCTTAGGCTAAACCTTTTGGGCCTATCTCTTCTTTCCTCCATTACATTTCATTTCTTGGGTCACTAGGCCTTAAAAGTATATGAGCTGAGAATTATCTGGCCACATATCGGGATTCTTTAATCTGGCCAATTTTTATTCTGGGTTCGTTCTAAACTGGGCCTTTTAGATCAGATCACGGACTCTACCCAGGATGGGCCTTTCTTTCGGCATGCTTAATGGGCTTGGCAGCTGGGCCAGCTAATTTCAAATTGGGCTTCTATGGATGCTTGAAGTATTTGACTGTGATGTGCTTTGAGCCTTATAATTTTCTCTTATATTGGCAGGTTTTACTTTTATCTTCTTTGTTGGGCTATGGCCCTTGTTATGTGAAACCCATAATATTATTATAGGCCTTTTTAGTTATATTGCTCCCTTGTACAAAAAAGTTATGAAATTTGCTGATAAGGGCTAGATGAATTGATCCCTTACCTCGTGTAGGAATCTATAAAAAAAAAAAAAACCTAAATCCTAAACCCTAAACTCAAAACCGTAAACCCTAATCACTAGATCCTAATCTCAAGACAATAGACCCTAGACTTTATACCCCACACCCTAGATCATACACCCTATATCCTAAATCCTAAACTTTACACCCTAAACTCTAAACCCTAAATCCTAAACACTAAAACCCCAAAATCCTAAAACCATTCCAAATTCCTAAAATTATTTCATGCTCTTCGATTCTTGAATTTTTGAAGATCATGGAGGATGGAGTGATTAAACCTTTCCAAATTATGAATGGCCTTCCTATTATTTTTTTTGAAAAGAAAATTGCCAATATGTCAAAAAAAATTGGATGGATAGCTGTTGGCAAATTTCTAATTAAACAGCCCACTATGGATGATATCAGGTTATTTTTCACTTCTTTGGATTTTGCGGGTCTTTTCAGGTTGGGTTCTATGATCAAAAACATATCTTGATTCGTTTTACTCTTGAATCGGATTTCAATTGTGTTAGACAAAAAGGAACTTATTACATGAAAGAAAATATTCCCATTAAAATTTGGAAGTGGGAACCTAGAATTCGGCCCGGATACGAATCTCCTATTGTTCGTGTTTGGCTTGAATTTGTGGACTACCTATTGAATTTTGGCCAAGTCTGAGATCATTTGCTACTTTTTTTGGTAGACCTATTCAATTCGAAGAGTCAACTGCTAATTTAACTCGTCCTTTAGTTGCCCGTATTATGGTGAAAGTTAATGTTACCCAATATTATCCTGATGAAATTTTTATTTTTCTTGAGGGTAAAACTGAATTTAGACAACTTATCAAGTTGGATAAATTTTCTCTTTACTGTGTAGAATTTTTCTTCAATTGGGTCATTTTATAGAATTTTGTTACATTAAGCATCCTGAGTTAAAAGTCAAGAAAGAAAATTTGTGTGATAAAGAAAGTGAAGACTCAAAAAGCACTAATAGTATCAAACCCGAATTGCACCCATAAAGTACAAATGGGTAGAGAAAAATCAAAGCCCAAGAGAAACATCTACAATACCTAAAGATCCATTTCGTATCTTACATGATCCCATAGCTCAAGAAGTTTTTCATGAGAATTTGTTGCTCAAGCCCAAGGCCCACAAAATCCTATTGAATTAGAAAATCAAAGTAATATGAGCCTTTGACTTACTTATTGGTGATGACATCCATGATGAACCATGGATCAAAGTAGAAAAGAACAAATCCAAAAAGAATAAAAAGACCCAAGAAAATAAAGCCCAAATTAATGGCCCTTTTTAGGGAGACTCAAAAAAGAAAGAACAAGCTGAAAAAAGAAGCTTAAATGAAAAGATTTGCGCTCTAAACCAAGTTCTAACTTCTCCTATAGATTTCAGTCCATAAAAAATATTTACTCGTAGAAGTTTTGGGAACAAAGCTTATTTATATGTTGACTTTAAAAAATATAAATTTTTTCGGGAATTTATTCGTGAAGAATGCCACAATAATATTGATTTCCGAAAAGGACTATTTTACAAATGATTTTCATAACGGTTTTCTTAGGAACATCATCCTTATTGATGATGAATCAATTATGATAAAAGATTTTAGCAAAGATTTCCAGCAATAATTTCTACTTGGCTCTTTCTAGAAGAGATTTTTTGAAATTTGTGTCAAAGAGAAAATTTTCAGAATCTGTCATCTTGGTAATTGTTCTTCAGTTTCATGGATGTCATTTCTGCATTTTCATGGGCTTAGCTTTATAGGATCATATGTAATTAATGACTACTATATTCCTCTCTCCAAAATCTAAATGGGCTTCATATATGGGCTTTTTTTAGGCCTTTTCTTTTCTATTTTCATCTATTTTATAGTTGGCCTATTTCTCTAATAGGTTTTTTATTATATTACCCATAAGACTCTTATGAGATTTTTTCTTTTTGCACTTTTTGTTGTGGGCCTCTCTCTTAATGGGCCCTTCTCTTTTCTTTCTTAATTGTCGGATCATTTTGTAACCCTCTTCATTTAATGAAATATTTGCGGTTGAGGGCGAGATGAATAGATCTCTCCCCTCGTGAAAGATTTCTTAAAAAAAAAAATCTTAAAACCCAAAAACCTATACCCTAATTCTAAACCAACTTAAACCATAAACCCTGGCATAATAAGTCACTTTGATAGAATACTCGCAATTACAAGATTATTCAATAATTTTAAACGTATTAAAAAAGAATACATACAATTAAACTTTGAACTTATCTATATTAAAGTAGTTTGACAAAATACTATGAAACAACTTAAATTTGCTGTATCAACATATTTTAGTGGAAATAATTATTTCGCAATATATTCAAGTCATATGATTGAGTTTTAACATAATATTAGTAATTATATATCTTTTTGAAGTAAATTTATGTATTTTAAATTATTACGCATCTTTAGAGACTGAATTATGACATATCAATATATTTGAATTGAATAGTAGTGTTCTCACAACTATTCATTGCATTATAAATTATTTTAATAGAATACTCGCAACTATAAGATAATTTAATAATTTTCAAATGTATTTAAAAAGAATACCAGCAATTAGGCTTGAACATGTCTATGTCAAAGTACTTTAACAAAAGACTAGGATTAAATAACTAATATTTTTTATATTAATGTATTTTAGGTGAAATAGGCATTTAACAATATATTGGAGATGTATGATTGAGTTTTGATATAATACAAATAATTATACAATTTTTTGATAGTATATAGATATATTTTAACTTATTAAGCCATTTAAGAGCGTGATTTATAATATAACAATGTATTTGAATTAAATAATAATATTTTAAAACTATTCATTATATTAACGTTAAATTCAAGACGAATACAAGCATTTAAAGATTGATTCATTGCATAATAAGTTATTTTAACTGAATACTAACACTTATATGAGTATTCAATCATTTTTATTATATTTGAACTTATCTATATCGAGATATTTTAACAAAATATTCTGATTAAATAATTAATATTTATTATATTGTGACATATGATTGAGTTTTATCATAGTACAAGCAATTACACATTTTTTTAATGATATATCAATCTATTTTAACTTATTAGGTACTTTTAAAAATTGATTTATGATATATTAATGTATTTGAATTGAATAATGACACTTTTACAATTATTCATTGTATTAACATTGAATTCAAGTCGAGTATAAATATTTAGAGAACGAATAATTGCGCGGTAAGTTATTTTAACTGAAGACTTACAATTATATGAGTATTCAAATATTTTTTATTATATTTGAAGAGAATATAAGCAATTTGATTTTAATATTATCTATGTCAAGGCATTTTAATATTATACTCTGATTAAATAATTAATATTTGCTTTATCGATATATTTTAACCAAAAGAAGATATTTCACGATCTAATAGGGATATATGATTGAGTTTTAATATAATATCGGCAATTAAATATCTTTTTAATAGTATATCAATTTATTTAACTTATTTGGCACTTTTAGACTGATTTATGATATCAACTTACTCGAATTGAATAGCGATATTTTTATAATTATTCATAATATTAACGTTGAATTTAAGATCAATACAAGTATTTAGGAAATTATTTATTGCATAATAAGTTATTTTAACTGAATAGTAGTAATTATATAAGTATTTAATTATTTTTTATTAAATTTAAAGAGAATACAAGCAATTTGACTTTGATCTAGTCCATATCAAGTCATTTTAAAATAATAATCTGATTAAACAATTAATATATGCTATATTAGTGTATTTTAGCTGAAAATAGATATTTGACGATCTATTAGAAACATATGACTGAATTTTAATATAATACTAATAATTACACTTCTTTTTATCAGTATTTCAACCTATTTTCACTTATTAGGCATTTTAGAGACTAATTTATGATTTATTAATACATTTGAATTGAATAGTGATATTTTTATAAATATTCGTTATATTAATATTAAATTTAAGCTGAATATAAGTATTTAGAGAGTAATTTATTACATAATAAATTATTTTAACTAATTACTAGCAATTATATGAATATTTAATTATTATTTATTGTATTTAAAAGAATACAAGGAATTTAACTTTTATCGTGCCTATATCAAACTATTTTAACATAATACTCTAATTAAATAATTAATATTTACTATATCGATATATTTTAGAGAAAAACACATATTTGGCGATTTATTAGGGATATATGATTTCGTTTTAATAAAATATCGGCAATTACATATTTTTTTGATAGACTTATTAAGCACTTTTACAGACTGATTTATAACATATTAATATATTTGAATTAAATAGTAACATTTTTACAACTATTTATTGCATTAAAGTTGAATTCAAACCGAATATGAGTATTTAGAGAATGATTTATTACATAATAAATTATTTTAACTAAATATAAATAATTATATCAGTATTTAATTATTGTATTTGAATGGAATACAAGTAATTTGACTTTGATTTTATCTATATCATGACATTCTAATATTATATACTGATTAAACAACTAATATATGCTATGTCGATGTTTTTAGCCAAAAGCAAGTATTTTGCAATTTATTATGTACATATGATTATATTTTAATATAATACCGTTAATTATATCAATTTGTGATAGTATAACGATATATTTCAACTTAGTAGTTATTTTTAGAGACTGTTTTATAATATATTAATGTATTTTAATTGAATTGTTATGTTTTTACTGCTATTTGTTGTATTAACATTAAATTCAAACTGAAACATGCATTTAGAGAATAATTCATTTCATAATGAGTTATTTTGTCGGAATACAACTATTGGATTATTCAAAGATTTTAAAATTTATTTAAAAACAATACATGCAATCAAACTTTGAACTTGTCTATATCAAGGCATTTTAACAAAATATTAGGATTAAAAAACTTATATGTTCTATATCAATGTATTTTAGCCGAAACAGACATTTGACAATATATTTGAGATATATGATTGAGTTTTAATATAATATCTGTAATTACGCATCTTTTTTACAGTATATCGATATATTTTAATTTATTAGGCACTTTTTGAGAATAGTTAATCACATGTCATTGTATTTGAATTTAATAATGATATTTTTATGATTATTCATTGCTTTAACATTGAATTCAAGCTGAATACAAATATTTAAAGAACGATTCATTACATAATAAGTTATTTTTGATTTTATCTATATCAAGGCATTTTAGCATAATACTCTGATTAAATAACTAATACTTGTTATATCAATATATTTTATCTGAAAATAGATATTTGGTGATCTTTAGAGACATATGATTGAGTTTTAATATAATACCAGCAATTACACTTTTTTTGACAGTACAACAACAAATTTCAGCTTATTACGCACTTTAGAGTTTGATTTATGATATATTAATATATTTCAATTGAATTATAGTGTTTTTACTACTGTTCGTTGTATTAATGTTGAATTGAAGCCGAATACAAGCATTTAGAGAACAACTCATTGCATAATAAATAATGCTTTTACGACATCAAAGCAAAATTGAGATTTTTAAATGATAGAACTAATTTGTAACACTCTTTTTTTTTTTCAATTTTAGTAGCTCGAATGCAATTTATCCTAAGTTGTTTATCTCATACATCCAAGTGAAATGATTTAAAAGATTTACATAAATTTTTGAAAATGGTAAAAGTAAAAATTGGAAGGTCAAAACTCAAAGTTATAACTAATACATGTTCAATAATTAAATAGCTTTGAAAGTTTTTTCGCCATATATTGCATAAACTTGCTTCTCTTAACTCTCTGAATAACTATTGGTATACTATTAACCTTAATTTTAATGTATGATGATACCAAATAACTAAAAAATAATATTACTTTATATTTACAATAATTTAGTTATCTAATCAAACTGATCTAAACCTAAGTTTGGTTTGGAGGGAAGGGGGTGTTATTTAAGTTTCATTGAAACATGAATAGTGTGGATATTTGTTAAAAAATAATGTAAAAATATAGCGCATTTTTGTTTAGTTAAGTTAAAATTAATTAAATTAATTATAATTTATTATATCACATCGTAAATAAAATTTAAAAAGTAACTATATTTCACATGATATATATAATTTAAAATAAAAAAATTTATTTTAAATCTTACACAAATATTAAAATAATAATTAACTCATATCACATTATCTCACATATATTGATATAATAATTAACTTTATTTTACATTATTCATAATTTTTAATAAAAAAATATTTTCATATAAATTTAATTTTAATCTTATTAAAGTTAATATTTGTAAATAGACTTAAAGAAATAATATAAGTTAACTTTGATTTGAGTATACTAAAACCTGTTCAATTATAAATCTATTTTTAAGTCGAATTGAACTTAATTTTAATCTTATTTTAAATTTATTTATTCATTTACACATAATGTATATTAAATATAATTTTTTGTTGTAACATGTGTACTATATATATACTTATACATATCAACATCTTCTATATACCTTATATAATATATTTACATACAATTATTTTAAATATGTTTTACGAATATGTAAATATCGAACACTATATAATATTAAGTTATAATTATGTGGTTCGAATTTGAGAATTTCTAGTATCCAGGCAACCTAGCTCTTTTCCACTAAGCCAGGATAACACCAAATTGAATTGATTACGAATTAAATTGTTTTTTTTTATGAAACTAATTTTACATTATTTTAAATTGATTTTATTTTAGCCAGCGATTTAGTATTTTCAGCCAGCATCAATGTCACGTGCGAAGCATATGACAATTCCTTACCTGTCTTATTTAGGACAACCTGAAGCATTTCTCTGAACCTGTTTGGCAATGGACTAAAAATCATAGCTAAAATTATTCATGATTAAAATCTTAAATTTATTTTAAAAAAATTTAAAAAATTATTTTATATTTCATCTCACACAAATTCCAACATTAAACAATCACTTTATTTTACATTCAACACAATTCTCAATAAATCAATCAGCTTTATTTCATATTATACACAATTTTTAATATAACCAACTTATTTTATTTCACATTATATATATTTTTTAGAAATGACTAAAAATTCCAACCAAATCTTCTTTTTTTTCTTATTACTAAATAGAGCTTGGGAAAGGAAAAAAGTTTTTCTTTAGTTCAAAAACTTCTGAAAAAAAAAGACAATTTAATACCTTCACGAATCATGAACATGTTGTTAAATTATTATACTTATAATAATTAATATAATCTGTAAGTTATATCAACATTTCACAAAATATTTCATTTATAATGCATTATTATTATTTTTTGCATTATTATAAGTTACTCTGGAGTCTATGAAATTAAGAAGGGCTTTTAACTTGCCCATGATTTTTAAGATTTTGTGGACAGATCATGCAGTTCTTTTTTTATTATTGTTGAGATCTTTCTATCTGTTCTATAGTTAACAGATAAAGTAGGTTACTTTTCTCTCTTATGTTTGCCAATAGACTAAAAATTATGGCTAAAATTACCCACGGTCAAAATTTTAAATTTATTTTAAAAAAATTTAAAATATTATTTTATATCTCATCTCACACAAATTCAACATTAAACAATCACTTTATTTCACATCCAACATAATTCTCAATAAATCAATTAACTTTATTTCACATCATACACAATTTTTAATATAATAAACTTACTTTATTTCACATCATACACATTTTTCAAAAATGACTAAAAATTTCAACCAAATCTTCTTTTTTTACTTATTACCAACAGATCGAGATAGCTCGAAGATCTAAGTGAGCTCTTATTACTTCATCGAGATTGATGAGCGCACTTAATCTCTAATCTTATATCTCCCCTGTGTCATCTATCTTTTTCTATTCAAAAACTTAATTCTAGCCTCGCCTTGATTTCCCTTTACAATATATAGAGCAGCTAACTCTTATTTTAGACAATAAAGTGTGTGTTATATCTCCTTTTCTCTTTACCTCATTTTGTCTGTGCTAATCTATGTTTAGCTAATATAAATTTTTGCCAGCTAGTTTTCGCAAGAATGTTCATAGTTTGATAATTCAATTTTCATTCTAATTCTTTTTCTTACATTTAGATGGTGTTTTGAAAGGTTTTTAAAAAAATTCTCATATGATTTTTTTCATCATATTTCCTTTTCATTGTATTAAATTATAGTTCATGAACTAGGTATGCTTAAAATCAGATGACACAGTATTATCCCAAAAAAAAGGACATAATATTATATAACTTTAAACAATATCCCTTATTTGATTGGGACCATACAAACCTCCAAAATTCTTGAAATATGTTTTCATCAATATTTTATATTTATTTCATGTGATATACAATTTTAAATATTAATTTTATTTTATATGCCACATAATTTTATTTTTAAAAATTAATTTATTTCATATCCTATTTAAATTTTAAATTAAAAAGCTTAACTTTATTCCACATTTAATACAATACTCAATAATAAAAAAAATTTATTTTATACTAAAATAATATAATTTTCTTGTGTCTCAAAAAAAAAACTTAAACCAATCTCAAATTAAACAAGAAAGTGTAAGTTTTAATCCAGATTCTTTAATTCTAGCTTTTTATTTCAATCCTTAATTAATTGTCATGCTAATTCCTGCCATAACTTGTTATCAAAAATTCTCTAATTGATATTAATTTATCAATTTGCAGGGAATACCTAAGTTGAAGGTAAAACTTTATCTCTTTCAATCAAAAAATAATAATAAAAAAAAAACATTGCAAATTCTAGGATTTACATTGAGATTGTTAAAATTATTCGAGACACCAAACCTATTCATAATTTACTTGAGCTTTAACTCAAATTGAATTAAAATCAAGTCTTTTCTAATCAAATTTTAAAAAACATAAATAAATTAAAATATATTTTAAGTCAAGTATGGGTCACGCTTTGCTAATCTTAAAGAATATTTTAAGTTAGTTAAAAATAATAATATTTTAAGTTAACTCAAGTATATATATTATATGTGTTAGTATATAATAATTTTGTTTTTTGAAAATACATAATAAATTATTGATGTATTTTAATTGGATACCATTTCTCTCAAAGCACGGATTCTATTCTTTTTGTGTTTTTGATTTATTCTCTGGATATCACATGTTTTTCAATCTCATTTCAAAATTATAGTATCGTAATTTGAATTTATGATTTTTCAATGCTTAGGGATGCGAGCTCTTTCATTACTAGGCTAAAAGAATATTACAGGAGTTGAATCTAACATAAAGCATACAGTTTTCATTTTGATTTACTAAATTCAACTTACAAATTTAATCTATATTCAGATTTATTTTGAGCTAACTCAAAATTTAAATCAAGTCGACTTGAATTAATTTTGAGCTGATTCGAGTTTGAACTGAGTTTGAACTGAGTTTGAGCCTGCCCAAACTCGGTTGAGTCAAATTAAGCGAATCAGTGCGGCCCATGTGTGGCCCAAGAGTTTTATTTAGAACTTCGGCCCATTAGCTCCGGCCCACTAATTGAGCCATTATAGTTCTCTTGCTATATTCATGTCAAATTAAACTCTTCTTCGATCGTCATGATTCATACGGGGGCATGAGCCATCTTCACCACATCACCGTCGCCGGAGCTCCCGCCGGCGGGGCACAGACGCCGGTACTCGACCCCCTTTCCTCCTGGCAACAAACATACCACCACCGTTAGCACTGAAACGAAGGCAACCATCCAACTAAACTGCAGATTTGCCATCGCGGCCGCCCGAGCCGCTGCACCGGCGGCGGCGCAGGCAACCACCCCGACGCCTTCCTCCGAGCATCCTTCGGGCATCAGCCGAACTGGTCCCCAGAGAACAACCCCTGTCCATATGAACCAGAGCCCTTGGAGCGCTACCGCCGCCGACCTCACCACCGCCGCCATGTAGCTCGCTGGAAACCCAACTGTCGTGGCGGTTGATATAAAACAAACGGTGACGACGATCTCCAAGAGGCGGTGGTAGTGGGATTCCAGGCTAGAGTGGTCGATGGAGTGGAAGTGGAGGAGGAGAAGCTCCTGGGCGAAGGCAGAGGCGGCGAGAGCTCCGACAATGGCCGAGGGGGAAGAGAGGAGGTCGGCGGCGAGGGCGGAGGCGGAGTATATGGCGAGGTGGAGGAACATGGTGGCGTGTTCGAGGTCTACGAGGGAGGGGGCGGAGAGAAGCTGGAGGGCAGCGGCGAGGAGGGAGAGGAGGAGGAGAAGGAGGAGCTCGAGGTGCTTGAGGAAGGGGGAGGGGAACCAGAGCCGAGAGGAGAAGGTGGAGGGGCCAGAGAGGCGAAAGGACGCGGCGGTATTGAGGAGATGCCAGAGGCCGGCGGCGGTGAAGGCGGCGCCGGGGAGGAGATGGCCAGAAAGAGTTCCCATTTTGGTGCTGATAGCGGGCGAAGGGGGTGGAGGGAATTATATATGGGGTAAATGTAACTTAGGTACCTAAAATTTAAGTATAATATAAAGTAAGTCTACTAATTTAAATTTTTTTAATAAATCTCTGAAGTTGATATTAATATTTCAATTAAAATTTTATTTAATTTAATATTTTTTATCTTTTAAATAAAATATATATTAAAATGTAACATAATAAAAATATTTTTTCTCTTTCTCTTCTCATCCTAGGCAGAGTTGGCACCACCATTACGACTGCAAATTATACTTTTGTAGAAGTTGACCATGTCATCATGGTGGTACCCATTGTGAATGCCAACTTAGCCATGGCCACTACCAGCTTTCGATAAGAGGTGAGAGAAGGAATGTATTTTTGTCATTTTATATTTAAATAATTATTTTAAATATAAATTTATTTAAATAATAAAAAGTACCTGATTTTTTGTTTAAATATTAATCTCAATCTCAAAAATCTCATTAAAAATTTTTAAAATCATATATCTAATTTATATTACCTTAAACTTTAGGGACCCAAATGATATTTACATTTACATATAACATTTCATTTACATTTGGCTTTGCCAATTTATCTAAAAAAGACTAATTTAGGGTGCGCTAATATTATGACTTGACTCATGAATTTAACTCAAATTCAATTAAAATTTTCTTGATTCAAGGAGAGAGTTGTCGCAAACTTGAAGTGAGCCCGACTCATTAGGACTACCTAGTTTCATTAGATAAGATTAATATGTGGGGGAAGCAAAACACATGGCCTATCAATGGTGAGAGAAGTTATTGGGTTCAGACAGCGCACAGTCCAGAACCCAATCAGAAGGCGCCACATGTGCCATACAGTTGGGTCTGGGCACATGTGGCACCCTCTGATTGGGCATCCGAACGATGCGCCGTCCGACCCCAATAATTTTTCCAGTGGTGAACCCTTACCAAATCCAAAGTTAAAAGAGAGTTCGACTCATGAATGACTCAAACTAGTCAATTTTTTACTTCTTTATTATATTTTAAAAATACTTATTTTATTTTCTATAAAAAAATGTTATGAAACTGGGAAAAAAAAGGAGCTTGAAGAGTTGTAGGATCACTGGGCAAAACTTTTGAAGGAAATCTTATGCATTGTTCTTAGAAAGATTTCAAAATTCACGGAGATCATCAAAATATAATTTTTAATTAATTTATTAATTAACTTTATTTCAAATTAATAATATAAATTTTATATCAAAATTAAATTGATCTTGGTGTGGGAAAAAGTGTTGAGTGACCTTAAGAGGGAATCATCTTTTGCCAAAAAGATATTAAAAATATCATATTTATTTAAAAAATTAGAAAGGAAAAGCATTTAGTGTACACAAAAAATAGATTACACTATATTTATTTTGTAATTAAAAGGTACTTTTTTTAGAGTGCATCTGATCTAATATAATAATGATATAATATTATGTTATTTAAAAAATTAATTACTTAATTTGATAATATATTTAAATAATATTATAAAAAATTATAAATCACTAAAATTTAAATTAATTTTTCATTTTTATTTTTTAATAATTAATATAATATATTAAATCAGACAAAAAATAATTTAAAATAGTATAAATATTTAAATAATATTGAGTTAAACACCAAGATTTTTAATTTTTATTTCAATTGTGGAAGTTCAAGAGCAAAATGTAAATTTTTGGGTTAAAAATATAAAATTCATTTTGTTGGAGGGGATGAAAGCGCTTGATGAACATAATGCCAACAAAGATGTTCAGTGGAGTCCTAACAATTCTTTTTAATGCAGTGGAAGCAGACCAATATTCCATTCAGACATTCCATGATATTCCACGTCATCATCTTCATCTCTCTCTCTCTCACGCCTTCTGATATATATTTTAGGGATAATTACCTACATGTCACATCATTTCGCTTTATTTATACGTTACTCATTCATTCTTAGTTAATTACGCTATGCACACTCAAAATATTATAAAATTTTATAATATACATACACTTTCACTTGTTTTTATTACAATGAGCAATTATAATTTTTCAAAAACCTAACTATAGTTAGGTTACAAAAAATCTGAACAATTCATCATATTATTTTAAGGATATTAAAATATATTTTGGGTGAAAATCTTAAAACTTTGATGTTTAGGTTATGGTAAGGGAAGGAAACATCCGCGACGTGAATTAATTTAGGACAGATCAACGCTTTATTGTGATATCGAGGAAGAAAAAAAATATGTACTATTAAAGGTAAAAATATAATTTTAATGATTTACTAACGAAATATATTTTTTTTTCAAATAGAAGGGTGTTATTTATGACATATAAATGAATTTGAGTTGATTAGTGATGTTTTTGCGGCTATTCATTGCATTACGTAGAATTCAAGTGGAGTACAAGCATTTAAAGTACGATTCATTGCATAATAAGTTTTTTTAACTAAATAAAAGCAATTGTGTGTATTCAATTAGTTTTTGTTGTATTTGAAGAGAATATATGCAATTTGATTCTAATCTTGTCTAGATGAAGGTTTTTTAATATAATACTCTCATTACACACCTAATATTTGCTATATTGATGTATTTTAATCACAAATTGATATTTGACGATCTATTAGGGCATTTGATTGCGTTTTAATGTAATACATATAATTACACATCTATTTGTCGGTATATCGATCAATTTTAAGAGAGTAGACTCTTTTGGGGTCTGATTTATGACATATCAATAAATTTGAGTTTAATAGCGATATTTTTGCAGTTATTCATTACATTACGTTGAATTCAAGTGGAGTATAAGCATTTAAAGTACGATTCATTGCATAATAAGTTATGTTAACTAAATAAAAGTAATTGTTTGTTTATTCAATTAGTTTTTATTGTATTTAAAGAGAATATATGCAATTTGACTTTAATCTTGTCTATATGAAGATTTTTTAACATATTACTCTCATTAAATACCTAATATTTGTTATATTGATGTATGTTAATCGAAAATTAATATTTGGCGATCTATTAGGGGCATTTAGTTACGTTTTAATGTAATACCTGTAATTACACATCTATTTATCGGTATATCGATCAATTTTAAGAAAATAGGCTCTTTTTGGGTGTTATTTATGACATATCAATAAATTTGAGTTGAATAGCGATATTTTTGCAGCTATTCATGGCATTACGTTGAATTCAAGTGGAGTACAAGCATTTAAAGTACGATTCATTGCATAATAAGTTATTTTAACTGAATAAAAGCAATTGTGTGTGTATTCAATTAGTTTTTATTGTATTTG
>KZ451929.1:962316-1000305 GCA_002786265.1 Apostasia shenzhenica | reverse complement strand
TGATTTATGACATATCAATGAATTTGACTTTAATCTTATCTATATGAAGGTTTTTTAACATAATACTCTCATTACACACCTAATATTTGCTATATTGATGTATGTTAATCGAAAATTAATATTTGGCGATCTATTATGGGTAACGCATAAATAAAGTAAAATGGTGTGGCATGCAGGTAATTATCCCTATATTTTATGTAAAATGAATATTTAAATTAAAATTAAGATTAAAAATTAAGCTTGATTTAACTCTAAAAAATTGAACACAGATTTTAACTAACTTGAATCAAACTTAAATTAAACTCAAATTTTTTGAGCTTGAATTGAGACAGACTCGTTCGAACTGGATTCGTTATCGGCCCTACGCTAGGTAAACCAATGAATGAGTGTTACGCATGCGCAATAGATCGGTTCCAACTAGAGTGATTCTAATGAAAACTGGTAAGATATTAGCGTAGTACTTCGGATTATGGGGCCTCGAATCTGGCATTGATTTGGGTTTTGGTTTCATAAGGAATCGACTATAGAATTACTTTAGAGCTAGTAATTGGTTGCAATCTCACATTTCTTTTATTTTCTAATGTGGCCCAATATAGACTGAGTTTTCAAGGGAAAATCTCCATGAAATTAAAGAATGAGAAAACTATTTATAAAATGGGTCAATCATATATATGGCTCTTTGAAAGATCATAATTACATAATAACTATTTTTTAAAATTTATTTACACATATATTGCTATATAATTTTTAATAATATAATATTAATATTTCGTTAATATTATTATAACTAAATCATAATAAACCTAACTTAAATACTCATAACGGTAGTTGGTGGTGGTAACGAACAACACTAGGTTATTGGTGACGTTGTCATTGATAGTGGTCGACAGTATGATTGCAGGTCATAATTGATTAATAATGATGGTCGACACATTTGTGTCAGTGATGATTGGATTACAACAATGGAGTACGCAATGAGTTCCTATGGATGATGTTAGGCTAATAATGATGGACATAAAAAATATTATATATATATATATGTATATTTATTTATTTTTAATTGATGTTAACTTTAATGTTATATATATAATATTTATAATTATAGAATAGTATTATAAAAAAAGACATTACTTTAAATAAATTTTAAAGAGAAATAAATATGTAATAAAATCTTGTGTATTAGTATGTGTATAATTTTTTCTTATAAATTATGAATCTATGATGAATAACGATAGATCAATATGCTTTTATGCATAGAACATGTATAACTATTTATTTGTAAAATTTAAATTTAATAAAATTAAAATTAAATTTAAATAGAATTTTTTTTTATTGAAGATTATGAATAATATGAAATAAAGTTAGTTATTATATTAAGATATGTGAGTGATGTGATATAAAGTTAATTATTATGTTGGGACGTGTGAGAGATGTGATATAAATTTATTATTATTTTGGAAATGTATGTACGATGTGAAATAAAATTAATTTTTAGTATTAAATTTTATGTGTAATGTGATATGCCTGTTTAAAATTAAATCAAGTTAATTTTAAATTGTCAAATAAATAAGAGCTTAAGGGTGATAATTTTTGACCAATACTGGTTCCTTGCATTTAAGTATTTTGATGTTTAAACAATTAGTTTATGTAAAAGTATTAATGAAATTTTAAGAATAATTGTAGGTCAACTCATTTATGTTCAAAAGATTAATAGCAAGCTTGATAATAAAGATGAGCAAGATAAAGATGTAAGTAATCGAGTTAAACACAAACATATTTAGAGGATTGGAAATCAACATTAGCCCCTATTTATTTGGTAGTTCAAAATTGATCTAGTTTTATTTTAAACAGGCATATCACATTATACATAAAATTTAATATTAAAAAATAACTTTACGTCACATCCTACACACATATCTCAACATAATAACTAACTTTATATCACATTTCTCACATATCTCAACATAATAACTAATTTTATTTCATATCATTCACAATTTTTAATAAAAAAATATTTTTATTCAAGTTTAATTTTAACCTTATTAAATTTAAATCTTACAAATAAACAGACTAGTCAATATGGTGATCCGAAGATCTAAATCAAGATTTCTTTTACTTTTATTTTTCTTGTAAGTAGATATACTGCAGGATCAACTTATTTAATATTTAACTATAAAAAAAGCTAATTAATGTGTGAAAGTATGATGTAATGAGCTATAAGTATATTAAACTAGATAAGAGCGGACTAGGTTCGAGTTCAGATTGATTTGAAGTATTTCTGATAGAGTTGAGAGTGAAATATGTGTTTTTGACTTGTTGGTCGACCAACCTGGAAATATATAAATTGTAATATAAAATGATATTCGGCCTCGTTCGGTTCAAGTATTATTTTTGAGCATTATTTTTGAACAAGCAAAAAAATATATGTAAAAATAATTGAAAAAAATATTTTAATACTAAAAAATATATAAGATATGAAATAAAATTGATTTTAATATTTGTATTTGTATTAAATGTAAAAAAAAGTTGATTTTTACAATTAAAATTTGTGGTGAGTTAAATTAAAAGCTTATCGTATGTGTAGAATGAGAAATAAAATGTAATATTTCAGTACAATTTAATTTAATTTTTTGATTAATTTATTTTATTATGATGGAATTAATTTTATTCATATGGAATAAATTATTTAAAATTAAATATATAAAATATTAAATATTTGTTAAGCGATTTAAATTTTAAAATTGCTAAAATTAATATTTAATTTAATTTAATCTCATTATTTAAAATTCAAATTCAATGAATTTAATTACCCATTAAATTTTCATAATCACTTTTTTAAATTAAGGCTCGGTGGAATTGACCAAATTACCTCCCTAAAAATAATGATTAAATTTTCTTCTCTCATAGCCGTCGTTAACTTAGAGAGAGAAATGCGTGGAAGAGAGAAAAGGCTCTTGGATCTCTCCTAATTCATTGATTTCTCTCTGATTCTTGGCGTTCTCAATATTTTCTCGTATATTAGAACATGATCTAGTGATTTTGGAGTAATTTTTTTTTTTTTTTTGATCTCAAGAAAACCTAAAACTATAGTGAATTTAAGATAAATTTTACCTTAACTTGAATAAATTAAATTTGAATTCAATTTAAGTATTTTGATGGGAATCAAAAAAAAAATTTAAATATTGCAAAAGATCACAATCACTATCATGAAATTCATACATTGCTTGATGATGGTATTGCAGCTTTCCTATATGCTAATAATTATTCAAATTCTATAATTAATTTTTTTTAATAGATGACAATATTATGCTTATATGATTTTTATTGCATATAGGACTCATAGCAAATAAAATTAATTTTTAGATTAATTGATAAGATATCATGCTTCTTTCAATTTTACATTCACTACAATTTAGTTTTGATTAATTATTACTGATTTTTGAGTTTTTCTTGTTAAAATTGCTGCTCACAAAAGAACCATGCCATGTTTTGTGATTTTCACTATAAACAGAATCTTAGATTTTGATATAATTTGCTCATTATTTAATTAATAATTCATATAATTGGCTCATATTTTTTGTAGTAATAAAATTATATCTAAATTATTGTTTAAATCCTTCGTGCTCCATTTGAATGCTTCATCTGAACATGTTGAATTAAGAAATTACAACTATTTTGATTAGAAGGTTGTTATTAGACCTGGGAATTGAGCAGGTGGCCCGATGTGCTGACCAAAATTTGATAAATTTTGAACGAGTTTGGTCATTTATTTTAGCCCGATATTCGGGTTTGGCCCGGCCCAAACCCGATTTGATTTAATCAAAGCCCGATTAAGCCCGACCCGCCCATATTGAAAATGATGATGTTGCCATGTATGTTTTTTTTGATAATGTTTATATTATAATAGATATTATTGAAATTATATTTATTAAGTTCTAATTTTTTCTTTGGTTATCGAAGAAATTGAATGAAAATATAGAGCTTATTAGCTTAGAGCTCTCATTAATTTGTTTAACTATTTTAAATTAGGGATAATTACCTACATGCCACACAATTTAGTTTTATTTATGCCTTACCCATCCATTTTTTGTTAATTACGCTATGCACACTCAAAACATTATAAAATCTTACATACACACATTTTAACTTATTTTTATTATAATGAGTAATTATAATTTTTCAATAACCTAACTATAGTTAAATTACAAAAAATCTGAGCCGTTCTAAAACCTTAATATTTAAGTGGTGACAAAGGAATGAGACATCCGCGATGTGAATTAATTTTAGGACAAATCAACGTTTTAGTGTAATATTGAGGAAGGGAAAAATATATATCATTAAGAGTAAAAATATAATTTTAATGATTTACTAACAAAATATTTTTTTTAAAATAAATTTTGACTAAGTTTTAACTCAAATGTGTGTGTAAGATTTTGTAATGTTTTGAGTGTGCATAGCGTAATTAATTAAGAATGAATAGGTAAGGCATAAATAAAATTAAATTATGTGGCATGTAGGTAATTATCCCTTTAAATTAATATCTTAGAAAAAATACTATTGGATTTTGTAATTATCAACTTAAATAAAATTATATTAATATGTAATTATGAAAAGCGTAAATAAAATATTATAATATGTCAGAATGTCTAGAACTTAAATTATATTTAGATGTAAATTTCAGACACTTTGACTTCCTTTGGTTCAAGATATTTTTTAGCCTGATAAAACTTTTAACTATAAAAATTAACTTTATTATACATCTAACACAAATATGAAAATTAAAATCTACTTTATTTTATATTTTATATATTTTTTAATATAAAAATAAAATTATTTGATATTAAACTTAAAAAAATATTAGAAACACGATGGCTTTGTTAATTTTTTATTTATGAGGCAATATTTTTAATTAATTAATTAAAAGTGCTTTATTTTAAAATTTCATCCAAAAAAAATCTCCCGAGCTTAATTAGGGTTTATATTTTATGTTTTTTTATGTTAAATATTTTGGGGTTTTAAGTTTTTCGCTGTGAGGAAGGGGTATCTGCGGCGCAGGAGAAGGCCATGGGAACGAGAGAGGTGTACGAGGAGAAGCTCCGGTCCGGCAACCTCTACCATGATCCCACCATCAATCCCGGCCTCGGCTCCGCCCGCTGCCCTCGATGCCTCTCGCTCGTTGGCCCTAATATGGTTTCTCCCTCGCTCTTGCTTTTTTTACTTCAATCAATATCTTTTAAAATAAGAAAATGAAATGTAAGTGCTAATGGTTAACGATCTCTTCGATGTCGCAGAAAGAGAAGTGGGCAATCACTCCAGTTCTGCATGACGCCACTGCCGTGGTATGCTTCATGCTTTAAGATATCTGTTCTCAAACTCTACTATTGTAGTTGCCAACAGTTTTCGTTGATACGAGTTTTTTATGACGAGGTTTATTTGATTTACTGTTTTATAGGCTGGCACAGGCATCGGTGCCATGCTTAGTGCAGTTCATGGGTTCAACACAGGTGAGTTTATGTTGGAAATTTTTTGTTGAATCTGTTGTTGTTATCTTATATTTTTTCATGATTTATTTGATTATTGATCTTGTGTGTTCTCGGCAGGTATTCCATTCATTCAGAATCATGTGAAGGGATCCAAGTTGCTCCATTTGGCTGTAGGGGTCAGTGCTGTTCTTTACTATGCTCTCATTGGAATGTCTTTTGTTGCTCATTATTCTGTTTTTGTATGTTTGATCTTGAGGATTCCAATCCAGTGAATGCTGAAAAACAAATCTAATATTTCATTGTCAGAAAACAAAATGTGAAGATGTTTCTTCTCTTCATCTGGGGATTCAAATGGCTTTAATGTATTTTGCATAGATAAATGGCTAATTTGACAATTTTATACTGCAGGAATGTTCTCTGTTACTTCCCCTTGATCTTATAGGGTTTATTCTTTTATATTGTGGTGATTGGATTGCATATGTTCTTTTGTATGAAGCTGCTTTCTCTTAGAGAATAAGGCTTCTTCATGGTTGTAGGAATGATAATCTTGTGATAATTTTTTGGTTCTTATGCACACTATAATGCAGAACATATTTCACTAAACATAAAACCATTGAACTGTAGTGGATATCTTCACCAGTTCATCCTCAAACTATGAAGTAATAATAACTTTCCCGCTAGTGCCTTTACAGTGGTTTTGTATTTCTTGTAGATTAAGAGCGTAATTTCTTTGACCTGTTAACATCACAGTATTTTCATTATCTCCCATTCTACTACAGAAGTTTGTATATACAGTGATCTTTTTTTTAGCTGTTTTATTATTGTATACTACTGATGAATTTTCCATATGCTAGCTTCCGCCTCTCCTTTTGTTCTCTGGAACTGCTGCAGTATTTGGCGGTAAGTAACCTATTATCATTAAATATGTGGAGTTTCTTTTCATCCTTAAGATAACATTTATTGAGGGTTTTGCAGTCGTTTATCTTCTGAGCTTGGCATAGTAATTTAATTAAGTTATGATAGTAGAACTTGAAGTTGAGATTGTTTTTCATTATGATAACTTTAGATATTAATATGCTGCACTTAGTGGATGTATTGAAATTAGAGTCACCAAGCCATGATGAGTTTTACTGATTTTCATTTTTTTGTATTATTTTATTCAACTAAATAACTTGCCAGTGGATAGTCTAAAATAAGAGTTAAGGCGTTGTTTGGTTGGAGTATATTTTTTAGATATTTTCAATTTTTTTGAGATAGAAATGAAATTATTTTAATATTATGATGCAAAATAAAATTATTTTATTATTGAAGATTCTATTAAATGTGGAATAAAATTAAATTTTTTATTGAAGTATGTAAGATGTGAAATAAAGTTAATTTTTAAAGTTAAGTTTTATATAAGATGTGAAATAAAGTTAATTTTTAAAGTTGGGATTCGTATAAGATGTGAAATAAATTTGTGTATGGTGTGAAATAAATATAAATATTGATGAAAATTTTTTTGGAGAAGTTTAAGGAGTTTTTTGACTCCAGCGAAATAAGACTTTGGAGTTAACTTTAAACTAGTTTCATATTAGTATATGCATTCATGCCTTTCACAATAATTGATAAGGAATCTACATAGTATTTTTGGGATATTTTAGCTTTTTTATGTTTTGATTAGTAATTCTAGGTCTTTATTTTATTTTGTGTGGCTAGGCCTTTTTGTAAATAAATAAAAGTATGTTTTTTCATTTATTATATAGTTTTCTTAGTCCTGCATATTTGGTGTTTATTTGTCCTAAATGGGGACTTTCATGTTGTTCTTCCTATCGATCTCTACAAGAAACTAGGACACCTAAATGGAAAGTGGCTAGCTTTTCAATCTACATTTATTAACAAAAATTTGATCCCTCAAGTAACACCAAGTTTCAGTAGCTACACTAGCATTTCTCTCTTTATGCTATTTCACATGTATTGCTTGTTCTTCTATTCATTTTTGTTAATTGATACATATGCTGGTACTTTTATTCCTTGTAAAATCACCCACATTCTACTTAATCTATTATAATCAAATGTTTACATTTTTGTACAAGAGGAGAAGATATTATCTACTTTGTTGGATTAAATTTATTCTTCATAGTTTTGGTTAGGATTTCTGTTGTATCATGGGAGTTTATCTTATCATATGTTTGTCGTTTCATGCATCTATAGGGCTTGTTTGGTTGGAGGATGAATTTGAGTAAGGAAAGAGAAAATAATTTATTTTATAGAGTTGATGGGAAAGAAATTTATTTTAATATTGGGAGGTGTGTAAGATGTGAAATAAAGTTGATTTTAAGGTTGAGATTTGTGTTGGATGTGAAATAAAGTTGATTTTTAAGGTTAGAATTTGTGTTGGATGTGAAATAAAGTTATTAAAATTTATAATAAATTTAAAATATTATTAAGATATTTTTTTGCCCTTTTTTGGGCTCATGCCAAACAAGGCCATAGTTCTGCAAGCCATATTTATTTATTAACCATTCCTTTTGACTTGGCGATGTATCGTGATGTATATTAACTATATTATTCCATATTAAAATTAATCCATCTTATTGAAACATTAATTATATTTCTAATAACAATGTTTTCATGTCTTTTGATTAGAGGTGAATATACTATCTAATTATAGACGTTAAATGTGGTTCTTACATGCTTTGTAGGGGATGTAGGGACTTTAATATGTCATGGGAACCAAAATACATTGTTTTATTATCTGCTCTTGGTTTCAGGTCTTTATCATGCTGCAAAGCCAATTCGCATAAATCTTCTAAGTTTTGACATGCTCTTTATACAACCACAAGCTTCCATATTATTAATATTTTTTATTATAATTAATCCATTTGCAAAACATGTATTACTTTTTTTATGATTGTTATAATTGTATGTTTTCACATCTTTGGATGATCAAAAATGAAAAGGAGATTTATGGCCAAGGGTAAAGATATTAGAATTCTAGTGATTCTGGAATGTACCAGTTGTGTTCCAAAGGGTGTCAATAATGAATCGACCGGCATTTCTAGATATATTACTCAAAAGAATCGACACAATACACCTAATCGATTAGAAATGAGAAAATTTTGTCCATATTGTCAAAAGCATACGATTCATGGGGAAATAAAGAAATAGATGGAATAGAATGCGTGTGATTTTTCCAAGGAACGGGAAGAGGAAGAACTTTACATCTTGACATATATAATACAAACCCAATCCTATTTCGGTCGGATCTTAAATGTAAATGAAAAAAAAATAAAAATAGAAAATTCAATTCTATTTAAATAAATACGGGATAAAATGAATAAATCCAAACAACCTTTTCGTAAACCTAAGCGATCCTTTCGTAGGCGTTTACCCCCCCCAATTGGATCAGGAGATCGAATAGATTATAGAAACATGAGTTTAATTAGTCGATTTAAGTAAGCTCGTATTTTATCTTTGTTACCTTTTCGTAATAATGAGAAACAATTGGGGGGGGCGGAGTCGATTCCTAGAGCTATTGGTCTTAGAAACAAAAATAAATAGACATACTCCTCAATTGGTTCAAAACCTCAATCGTAACTCAAGCTAAGATTAATGTTTTGTTTGAAAAACTCTAGAATCCAGATTGGATTCTTGTGTTATAAAAAAAGGGGAAAATCACTTTTTTTTCTTGAAAGATATTCGTTTATTTCGACTACTCATCTTCATTTTTTTCTTCTATATTCCCGGAGTGCATTCTCCGGGAAATTGTGTTTTCTGTATAATTCTAGTAGATTTTACTAAGATTCCTTTATTCCTTTATTTATACTTGATTTATTGATAATTTTCTTGGAAATCATATAAAAAAAATTCTTATTTGATAGAGCTATTTGCGCAAGTATTTTACGATTCAAAAGCAATTGTCTCATACAGATTGTATATTAATCGACTATAATTATGCGTATAGGATACCCTATCCTCACGGGTTACTGCATTTATCCGAGTGATCCACAAACGACGAAAATCTCTCTTTTTCCTGTTCCCAATTACGGCAACAAGTTGTTTTAAATTAGCTTACAAGTATTTCTCTTATCTATTCAGCTCTATTTAATAATGATACTATCTAGTTATGGGGTTAAATGTGGCTTTTACTAGTTTTGGTAGTGATTTCTTTTGTTTCATGCCATCAATGTGACATAGTTGATCTTATTATTTGTTTGTGGTTCCAACTAGCTATTAGCATTGCAAAACCAAATGTCTATATTAACCTTCCACCTTCAATTATCCTCATGTATATTGCCCATTAGCTTCCATCTCATAAGTAATCCATCATAATATGTATTCTACCTGCTTTACAAAGAGTTGAATGGAGAAGAGATGCATATAGCCAACCCCAAGTAGTTGGGATTAAAACTTTGTTGTTGTTGAAATCTATATACTTCTTTTTTATTGTTATACTTAGCTTTGTTTGTATAAGAAGGGAACATACTATCCACTTTCATGGATTAAATAGGGTTTTTGGGCGTTTGGGGGTGAGTAGACGATATATATGAAAAACAATACTATTTCAAAACTTTTTAAAACTAAAAATGATACTATTTCACATTACATAGAATGCGCTAGTAATAGTAAGAAAAATAAATATGTAGAAATACAACGACATACAGATCAAACATAGAGACAGTGACATTTAGAAAAGCACGTAAGGGTTTATGTAGTTCAGCACACCCAATGCTTACATCCACTTCTTCATCTCATTTAATGGCACAAAAACTTTTCACTATCACAAAGAATGAAAGGTTACAATGTTTCACATAGAAATCCTCACAACTACTCTTACACAAAGTAGACTTACATCACATAAAAGCACAACTCTCACATAGAAGGTTCTCACACAACCCTTTTTCTCTACAAAAAAATAAAAGAAAAACCCAAGGGAGAAAGAGAGAATGCAAATTGATCACAAAAGCAAAATATAATATCAACTAGATCACATCAAGAAAAACACTTGTATGATGGGAATCGCTAGAGCACTCTTTTTTACTTTAATGAAGAAAACACTTGGAAGTTTTCTAAGTTCTCACAAATTATAGAGGTATTCAACCTCTAAAATCTCAGCTCATCCAACCTAATTGCCATGAAATCCCTTTTATAGAGGTCCAAAATATTCAAAAGAATTTGAAAAACGATTCCTAGAAGAAAAAGAAAATTAGCTAGCTGAAATACTGAAATAGAAGTTATTTTAAAATCAATTATGGTATCAAGTGGCTGAATAAAGTCTATCAGATTATATATCATTACAAAGGTCTTGAAGACCACTTTTCAACGCAAAGAACAATTTAGTAATCTGAGTTGCTTTGATCGACTAAGTTTTTGGCCCATGTCTTTTTTGGAAAGATTTTTTTTGAAAGGTGGACCCATCTGTCTTTGGTCGACTAACACTTGGTTGATTAGAGATTTTATTTTCTCTTTCCTTGGTGGACCAAGCTTGTTAGTGTAGTCGACTAAGCCTATTAGTTTGGCCGACTAATAGGTTTGTAGCAGCACCCCTAATTATAGGTCCACCTATATCACCCATTCAAGCTAGAATCAAGCCAAACTTCAACCTAACATGACTCTAGTGCTCAGTACTCTTTTCATCTACTTTTAGGTGCTTTTCATTTCTTGAACGTACATTAATTTCTAACCAAAAATCAAAAATAAAATGAATCTTCATTTTTATCCTTGGGCTCTCGATCACTTGTGCATTGTCTTTTACAATCTATTAAGTTCCTTTAGCTTAGATACTTTGATCATGGTTCTTGCTCAACATCTTCATCATGGTTCCATTTTCTAGCTTAATGTTTTTGTTTTTTATCAAAGTGATCTACATTAATAAATACTAGATAAAATATTAGTACAATGCTAACTTAAATTGTTAGACTAACATGAAAATATTTGACTCAAGGGAGGAACTTGCACTTATTAATTTGTTATGCATTTCTACCGTTTGATTTAAGCTATACCGTTTTTCTTAAAATTGAATGAACATATCAATAAGAAGCTACGTTATTCAGCTTGGGATGTTGCTTTACACTACATAATCCTGCAAGAGCAGCCTGCATGAGATATTTAAGTTATTTTGATCACGGATTGTTCCATAATAATTGATATATTGTTTTATTTTTTGTACTTATTTGAATGAGGTTAGTTAATGAGTTAGTAAAGAAAGAGATGACCTTATTTTGTTGTTTTAGTGCCGACGAATTAAAAAAAAGAACCTCCATATCCTCCTTTGGCGGGTAGTTTGTATGGTTACACGGATGAGTGACTGTTGCATCTTACGAGTCCCTGTAGTATTATATATGATTTTATATTAACAACCTCATGAAATTGCAATTTTATTAGCGTTGAATTGTTGATAATGCGACACCACTAGGTTGGCATTTGGTCGATTTGAAGCAAGTCCGCCTCAACTCTTAATCAAACTTTGCTATCTCAGGTTGAGTTTGATTAAAAGCTATTTAATTTTGAGTGGTATCTCAAAATGAATTGAGTTTATTTTTTATACTTATGAATCATAAATTATATTTAATTTTGTGATTACCAAAATAGTCTTAATGACACATACCCATTAAGTGCATAATGTGCATATGTGTATTGAGTCAAGTTTCAAGTTGAATCAAATTTCATTTAAACTAAGATTATTTCAAGTCAATTTTGAATTAGATTAAATTAAGTAACTATCGAGCTGGTCCCATTTGAGGCTTAAGTGCCATCTCTAGATAGCATTTCCAAAGTGTAGCCTAGGCCTATAAATCAACTATATCAAAATACAGAATACAAGAGGGCATGTGCTTCAGGAGGATATTGCAAAAATCAAAAGGTAGGCATTTTTTGCGGATGAAGTCCAAACTAAGGAATTACACAGGATTAAGAAGTGAGAGGGTGAGAGAAAAGAAAGGGAATCTCTACTAGTCGAGGAGTTGATTGGGCTACGAGGGCTCATTGTTGACAAGGGCCTAGCTGGGTCCTTGAACCTGACTGGAGCCTCAGGAGCCAGAGGGGGCAGAAACTTGTCGAGCAGCTCAAGTTCTACATAAGTCTATCCTGCCCATTCCTAGGATCAACCCTCCTTGTGGTAAGGGTGACCTATCCTATGCCTAGGGACTGGTGTGTACAGTCTGCATTAATTATCTTGATGAGAGAGGAAGCAAAGTGCTACTCAAATATACTTTTCACATAGGTCGTCCGATGAGCTATTCGAGTGGCTCAACTTGGCTCGTTCAGAGTTTGGCTGTGCGGGCCTTCTGCAAGTTATTTGATCGATCTCCTATAGTCAGGAACTGAGTGGATCCAGTTCAACCCAATTTTTCCTGTGTGTTTGGTCAAGCAGAGCTGACGGTTTTTTCACATAATAGGCATACCCCTTACCCAATCAAAATCTAATATTGCTATGTGAACTACATAATAAGCTGTACTATTTACTATGTATACTATATGACTAATTGTTTGTTGAAACTTATATGAATAATCTTTTATAAGATTAGGAAGAAGTTTCAATATAATGGCATTCAATATGTAATGGAAATCACTAGCAGCCACTTGCTGCTCATAGTGACGTAGTTGTTGCTCTCGATTGGGAAATCGAGGCAGTTTTGCCTGCATCCAATTTGTGTTGTTATTTTGATTACTTGTGTGGCGTTCAAATTTGTTAATTACTGCATATTATTTGGTCAAAGTTTACAGCTTTATTTCTCTGCCATTGCAGCCTATGCTCTCCCTGCTTTTGTTCAACTCTCAGTTTCTTCTTATTACGCCTCTTGGAGTGCATCGCATTATGTGATATCGCAGGCCACTAGATATATCGAAGGGGATCGTGCACACCACAGCCTATCTGAAAAATCAATATAATCCACCCAGCGTGAGTTTCCGGTTTTCAATTAGTTCCTTTTTTTTACTGCTTTAAATATGCAAATGGATCTCAGTTGTAAATGATATGATGGCAAATCTTTGATTTTTTTGGTATTTTTTTGTAAATAGTGGTAGTAATATCAGTCTATGTATTTCGAATGACTTCCTCATAAAATTTTATTTTGTTTTACTGTTGGGCGCGAGGACCAAAATAGTATTAGTTTAAAAAATAACAATAATAATAATAAATAAAAATTTTTAATCACTCTACACAAATTTTAATGTAAAAAATATTATTTTACTTCACATACTCAAATAATTATCAATAAAACTTGATTTCTCATCCTAGACTAAAATAATCGAGTCGAACATTTTTGTCTAAGATATGAAATAAAATTGATATTTTTATTGAAAATTATTGAGCACGTGAAGTAAAATAATATTTTTTTATATTAAAATTTGTGTAGAATGATTAAAAAAATTATTTATTATTGTTATTATTATTATTATTATTATTTTTAAACTATTATCATTTTGGTCTTCGCACCAAACAGGGCTTTAGTCTATGATTTTTTATTTATTTTAACGTTATCTTGTTTGGTGGGATAGGTGTAAGGTGATGTTAGAACTTCTATTTTATTTTATTATGTTTATTTTTTTTGGATAACTTGGTACTTCTATTTAATTTGATTGAAATGTGGGGATTGAACAAGGTGATTTTGATGAAACTATTTAAAAAAACATGGAAATGTGGAAATTCCTTCGAATGTTAGGGGATTTATTCTTGTTCTCATGACGTTAAATTCTTAAAAAAATAGTGGTCTTATTAGAATAATATTTTCAAACATGATATTTACATGTCACACAAATTTAAATTAAACTTAATAATTACACTTAAGTTTGTATAATGTACTATTTTTATGTTAACTGAAGCGATTGTAATTATGGAGTTTGAAAAGTAGTATATATGTAATATATAAACTTTAGTGGTGTGTACTTTGCTGTTTTGAAATAAGTGTAAAAGTAAGAACCTCAAAAAGTAATTCCAACTAATATTAATTAAGTTTGCCATTCACTCAACATTTCTTTTATATGCACCAAAATCTTTATGTGTAGTGTTATTTTGTCTGATTTGAAACAAGCAAGGATAAAATTTAGGATAAATTGCGCCTGGGCCCTTGAGGTTGACAGGGCATTGTAGATAGGTCTCAAATTTCGTTCATGAATTATTGTTGAGATTTCTCTTGTAGAATATGTATTCTCTATATTTTGTTTTAATTGAACTTAGATTTCTCACTGGGTGTTTAAAGCATGATGTTCTTTGTTGATTAAAGTTACCAATTTTTTTGAATTAGAAGTAATTAGTTGGGTCTCAAACATTAATCTCTAGCTAGTGATCTCCAACATTAGAGGTAATTAGCGGGCATGGTCTGCAAAGTCTGCATCTTGACAAGGGAGGGAGCAAAGTGCTACTTGAACATACTTTTCACATAGGTCGTCTAATGAGCTATTCGAATGGCTCGACTTGGCTCGCTTGGAGTTTGGCCGTGCCCGTGCCGGGCCTTTCGTAGGCTATTCGATCTCCTACGTTCAGGAACTGCGTAGGTCCAGTGCAACCTTGCGCGCTTGGTCAAGCAGACTTGGTAGTTTTTGCACATAGCAGGCATACCCTTTACCCGATCAAAATCTAATGTTACTATGTGAGCTACATAATATGTTGTACTATTTACTACATGATATATGACTAATTGTTCATTGAAACATTATTTTTTGCTGAAACTTATATGACTCATCTTCTACAAGATTGGAAAGAAGTTTGTTTCAACATAATAGCATTCAATATGTAATGGAAATCACTAGCAGCCACTTGCTGCTTATAGTGATGCAGTTGTTGCTCTTAGTTGGGAAATCGAGGCAGTTTTGCCTCCATCTAATTTGTGTTGTTATTTTGATTACTTGTGTGGTGTTCAAATCTGTTAATTACTGTATATTATCAGGTCAAATTTTATTATTTTATTTCTCTACCAGTTGCACTTATGTTCTTCCTACTTTTGTTGAACTCTTTAGTTTCTTTTTAGGGATAATTACGTACATGCCACATTAAACATCTTTATTTACGCATTACCCATTCATTCTTGTTTAATTACGCTACACACACTCCAAACATTACAAAGCTTACAACCACACACTTTAACTTGCTTCCGTTACCATAAGAAACCATAGTTTTTAAGTAACTTAACTATAGTTAAGTTACTTAAAATTTGAGTCGTTCATAAAAATTATGTTTAACTATGGTAGCGACGGCCGATGGCTGCGACGGAAGAAAAAAACCGCGAGTGATGAGAGGAAATCGGTGCCGATGGCTGCGACGAAAGAAAAAAACCGCGATCTGCGATGATTTTAGGGCAAATCTCCATTAATATACCATGGTATTGAAGAAGAAAACTATTTACACAAGGGTAAAAATGTAATTTTTAAGATTTATTAACGGAATATTCCTTTTTTTCAACTGGATTTTAACTGAGTTTAACTCAAGTGTGTGGTTGTAAGCTTTGTAATGTTTGTAGTGTGTGTAGCGTAATTAAACAAGAATGAATGGGTAATGCGTAAATAAAGATATTTAATGTGGCATGTACGTAAGTATCCCTTCTTTTTATTATGCTTCTTGGAGTGCATCGTATTATGTGATATCTCAGGCCACTGGATATATCAAAGGGATCGTGCACACCACAGCCTTTCTGAAAAATCAATGTGATTCTTCCAGCATGAGTTTCCAGTTTTTAATTAATTCCTTAATTTTTTTTTACTGCTTTAAATATGTAATATGATGGGAAATCTTTGATTTTTCTAGTATTTTTGTGAATAGTGGTTGCAAAATTTCTCTCTGGGTTAATTACTCTCGGGTGCCTTAGGCTAGAGGAGTTTTCAATATTGGTTCATGTTTTTTGAATGACTTTCTCGTAAAATTTTATTTCATTTTAATATGTAATTTTTGATTTATTTGAACGCCATTCTTTTGGTTGATTCCATCTAACTATTTAAGAGAGTGAGATGAAAGGTTGGTAGGGCTGTTATTGGACCGATTTTGAGTGAGTCAAAGTCAACTCAAAATCGAAAATTTGAGTTCGGCTCGGCTCGAAATCAGTCCGAAATCAAAATGTGATATAATTCGAGCTGGTTCGGCTTGAAATGACTTGATTTTGAATTAGCTTGAATCGTAATTCGAATTAGCTCATAATTGTAAAAAATTGTAGAAATATTATCAGTTTAAGAAGATTTGATCCTTAGATTTTGAGAAAAAAAAGCCTTAAATCTCTTCTACTCTATTAATAAATCACTAATTAAATTATATATAATAGCATTTTATTTATATATATATAATTTTGAGTCAAATTGAATCATATTTCGAGCAAGTCAGGGTCAATTCGAAATTGACTTGAAATGAACTTTGAGTCAAAATCCTTAGCTCATAATTCGAATCAAAAATTTTGAACCGATTTCGAGTCAATTCAAAAATCGAATTAGTTTCGAGCAAGTTTTGAGTTTCGGATATTTTTAACACCCCTCAGCGTTGGTGCTTCTATTTTATTTTATTATTATTATTTAATAACTTTGTACTTCTATTTAATTTGATTGAAAAGTGGAAATTGAACTGAATGATTTAGATGAAACTATTTGAAAAGATGTGGAAATGTGAAAATCTCTTCAAATGCTGGGAAATTTACTCTTTTTTTCATGATTTTAAATTCTTAGAAAAAGTAAGAGTTTTACCAGAATAATATTTTCAAACGTAATATTTACAAATCTCATAAATTTAAATTAAACTCAATATTTACCGTTAAGTTTGTATAGTGTACCATTTTTATATTAATTAAAGCAGTTGTAATTATAGAGTTTGAAAAGTGGTATGCATGTAATATTTTAAACTTTGGGTGATGTGTGAAATAATTTCAATTAATGTCAATGAAGTTTATCATTCACTCATTATTTCTATTATATGCATCAAAATCTTTATGGGTAGTATTATTATGTCTAATTTGAAACAAACAAGAATAAAATTTAGGATAAATTGCACTTGGGGCCTTGTCGTTGGCGGCACGTTGCAGATGGATCTCAAATTTTAAAATTTTTTTATTTACATCCTCAAGATTAAGTTTTGTTCAGTTATTTGGTCCTTCGGTTAGGTTTTTGTTTTTGTTTTCTACTCCTTTTGCATGTAAATTGTGACTTTTAAATAGAAGTACTATTATCTTATATAATTTATATTTTTCTTCTTTTCTTTTTCTCACATGTTTTTCTTACATTATCTATTCTACACTTCATTGAAAGATAAGGACATTTTTAGCAAATATTTTTAAGCCTTTTCTTTGTTCTGCCATTATTTTCTAACCCCTTTCATTTTTACATCATGAATCCCTTTCATCCTTCTCTAATTTGTTTTTCATTTACTTCTTTTGTAGATGTTGATGGAAAGAAGTGGGAAGTCCCGAGAATCAGCAGCACGCAGTGTGTTTAGCCCAGAATTAATGTTAGAGAGAGAGCAATCATCCAGAAAAGCACTCGGAGATTTAAAGTAGTTCATGAAAGAATTTTTCTACATCCACCAGGGTGCGAGTGAGAAAAATTTCACTAAAATCAAGGAGTTTGATCTGTAGACTAATACAAAGTAAGATTACAAATATCGTCCTTGAGATTTCGCAGGGAGATTTAAGTTACATATATCTTTGGCTCCTGTGTGCGCCTCGGTCCTTTGTCTATGTCAGGAGGTATTTATAGGCGAATGATAGTGGAGTTCAAAAGAATCTCCAGAATGGGATGCTGAATACTTTTGTTGAGCCCATACCGGCGGTCCCACCTATCGGCCTTCGGAGAAACCGCCAGTTATGGGAGGAGCACGTGGTTTTTTGGTCTGCACGACGCATGGGAATCTGTAGCAGTTGGAGCATATGACGCCTTGATCTTCATGATGCTTGGGAATTAAAAATTGTGCTAATAGGGCGCTCTGACAGCGACAGCTGGAACCAAAAATTATTGAAGATGAGGTTATGGGGATGCTGCTCATGCAATGTGCCCGATGTTGAGGGAATGCGTAGCTGAATCCACGTTTTCAATGTTGTGGGAAATGCTTTAGCTTAAATCCTTGTGGCCAATGTTACTGGGAATATCGTATCTCTAAATGTCGTATTTGACGTTATGGAGGCTGCGGTTGCCAAGTGATCTGCAAAACAGACTTCATCAACTAAATATTGTGCACGATTCTAAGTAAAGTGAGCCTTCAAATGCCACATATACGACTTAGATTCAACGCTGGAGGGTACCACAAAGTACTTAAAAAATAAATTTTTTTGTTGATGAGGGTACTATAATGTATTTTTATATTTAGATATATTCTTAAAATTTAATTATATCAATTTACAATTCATGAATTGTTATTGGGATTTTTCTTGTTGTATATTTATTCTCGATATTTTGTTTTATTAAACCTAAATTTCTCACCAATTGTTTATAAGATAATATTTTTTTTATTAAAGTTATCAAATTTCTTAAATTAGAGGTAATTAGTTGAGTCTCCAATATTAATCTTTAGCTAGTGACGTTGAAAATAAGTAAACAAAATGAACTTAAATAATATAAGATTTGATATCAACACAAATAATAAGAGGAACTCAAAATAATAATATATTTAAAATAAAGTAGTATTTTAAAGAATATTTTACAGTAAACGATCATATTTGTGAGCTCATCTCAACTCGACTCAAGCCATTACCCAAATTGGCTCAAGTTAGTCGTCAACTTAGATTTCCTAGGTTGATTTAAATTGCTGTTGTAAAAATTAGCCTAATCTAGTTGAATATTAAAACTAAATTACGTATTAGATTTAATAAAATCATAAAAATTTATTCAAATTATATAATTTTTCTTTAATAATGGTAATAAATTAATAGAATAAATAACTTTATTATTTTAAATATTTAACAGATTATTATCATTATATTAATTTTTTTGATAGCTCAATCACAGCTGATCAGATTTGAGTAATTAAATTTGATGTCTTTGACTCATTTACCATACAACAAAACAAATAAAGTGAATTTATATACAGAACACTAAATTTTTTATAAATTACGTATTTCACCATCTTTTAATAAATATTATATATATCATACTTTTTTTATATTTTTATTATTACAATAGAAATGTAAAACTCATAAACAGAATGTGATATATATAATATTTATTAAAAGATAGTGAAATGTATAATTTGTGTAGAATTTAGTATTCAGTAATTAAATCTCCCAACAAATAATTTTACAAATAAAAAATTTATAAGCAAATAAAAACAACCATCGATGGGAAAAGGACAACCGGGCCCCAGCGCTTTTCAAGTATTTACTTCGTGGGTGGTGCCACGTGGCAACCAATAACTGGCTCTTTCCTAAACCCCATGCCCCCCTGCTGCGCGGATCCTGGCCGCTTCCTCCGCAAGTGGAATCCCTTCTACCCAGTAAGGCTGTCTGCTTTTACCATTGGGTAAATTGCATCCAGATCCCTATGATAATAATTCATTGTAAATAAATCCCAATATTTAAATTAACTAAAAAAAGCTGCAATTTATCTTCTATATTTCGTTTTCATTAACATATTTCAGTTTCCCAAATTATCTTTCAAACTGGGTGACATATAAGAAAAATATGATATTTATATATGACATTTTAAAGCTTTATTGAATTTAGTAAAAAAAAAAATTTCAAGATTTCTTTCAATTGATTGCTGATTAAAAAATATAAATTTATTGAAATGGTTATGCTGAAGGTCTTATATTACAATTACAATTTATTTTTTGCTAACTAATTATTTAAAAAAATATTTAATTTAATATTATTTTAATACTATATTATATTATTTAAATATCATGATATTTAAAATATTATATTTAGTGATAATTTTATAATTTTTTAAAAATTATTTAGCTATATTATCAAAATTAAATAATTTATTTTTTTAAATAATATGATATTATATTAAGATAATATTTAATCAAATCACTCTAAGATTTATTCATAATGTGATGCTGATCTCTAGAACCTGGATGTAATTTATCCAAAATGATACTGTTGTCATTTTGCACTTGAATGCCCCCTCAATTGAAAATATTGCACCGCATACGCATTCAGGATATATTTGCAATTAATATTTTCAGAGGCCTCGCCATCTGACGCCTGAATATAGGACTGTGTTGGAGTTCGAGCCAGTCAGCCTCTGCCGGAAATTAAAATTTTTACTTTTGATTTGAGTTTGTGTCAAATTGATTGTTATTTTTTTTTTATTTTGAGTAAAATTTTGAGTCAAATTCAGCATAATTATAACTTATAAGCAAGGTTTTAAAAATCCGACCGGACCGGCCGGTTCAACTGATCGAACCGTGAACCGGTCAGCCAACCGGTCCGATTTAATTTTATAACTGGATCCGCTTAAAATCGGTCAGAACCGGTCTAAACCGCGGTTCAACCGGTCAACCGGCGGTCTAACTGTGAACCAGTCAGCCAACAGGTCCGATTTAATTTTATAATCGGATCCGCTTAAAACCGGTCATAACCGGTCTAAACCGCGGTTCAACCGGTCAATCGGTGAATCGGTACGATTAGACCGGTTGAGTTTAAAATTTAAAAAAAAAAATTTCTAAACCTCAGGTCCATAACTCGGCCTTCGTTCTATGGCCTCTACTCGCGCGATAGTCAAGAACTCGCGATTCCCCTTACCTCGCACTCTTCTATCCAGCCCCCATCTCTCAGAATGATTTAGCATTTTAATATTTTAGTGATATGATTTAATATTTTAATATTAATAAAGCATACTATTTATTCAGATCTTTTAATGATATATTAAATATTATACTCAATTTGTGATTTACGAATATTTTGTTGGGTTATTGTTATTTCGATTTGCTTGGAATTATTTTTTTAGTTATTGACATAAAATATTATTTGTTAAATTTAATTATTAAATATTTATTTTATGTTTAAATATTGTGTTGATGTATGAATAATATATATCTTAATTATATTTATATTATATTTTATTAGTTTTTTAAATTTTTACTTCATCCCGATTCGACCCCGGTTCGACCATTGAATCTTGAACCTTTAAGTCTGTCGGTTCTGAAGTCGGACCCTGATTTTCAAAACCTTGCTTATAAGCTAAATTTTTTAATAAAATATTTATTATATATTTTGCATATAATATTAAAAATTTACTATAAATACAATAAGTGTACGTTTACACTTAATTTCATAAAATATTTATGTTTAAATACATTTAATATACTTTAAAAATTAACAAATATAAATTTTTATTCGTGTATATACAAGATTAAAGAATTCGATCGATTTTATTTTGAAGCCACAAGAAAATCGATTTGATTTGAAATGAGCAAAATATTTCAATAAGCAAATTTTGAGCTTATTTTTTGAAATATTGTTTAGGCTATACTACGCTAAAAAAAATAAATAAAGAAGGACATACTGTAATATTTTGTATTTTAAATATAGATGTATTATTTATTTTAATTTTAGAGAATTATATAACTTAATTACTTCTCAAAAAGGTAACTCATTACACGATTACAACATCAAGCAATATTTGAACTTCAAGCCATACTCTCACTCCTATTTGCTGCTGAATTTC
This sequence comes from Apostasia shenzhenica, assembly GCA_002786265.1. Lineage (NCBI taxonomy): Eukaryota > Viridiplantae > Streptophyta > Magnoliopsida > Asparagales > Orchidaceae > Apostasia > Apostasia shenzhenica. The sequence continues at coordinate 978,265 of KZ451929.1, read as the reverse complement.
GAGTATAAAAAGAATACGGGTGGAAATTTTATATAAAAATCAAAACTTAATCGAAAATCGCTCGTATTTTATTTGATTTAAAATCTACTCAATTTTTTCAGGCTCAAAGTTAGCTAGCCCGAAATAAAATTAATTTAACTTATAATTGACTCAATATGTCTATAAACATATATATTTAAAATTTTTTAAAATATAATTGAGATATTTTATATATAAATATGACATAATATTTTACATAAAAGAGAGAATATTAAAAAATGTATACATAGAATTTAAAAATTAATTTATAATATTATATTTTAATATATTTAATATAAAATAGTGGATATTTTTATTGAAAAATATAGCTTATAATTAAATTCAATTCAACTCAAAAATTAACTCAAAATTAAATTTTTTTTAGCATGACTAAATCTAACTCAATTTAAAATTAAAAAATTTAAATTTTGAATTGAACCCGACCCGTTAGAAATGACATGAAGCCACTCAACACAATAATTACTAGGAGTAGCAATTTGTACCCATACTCGATTAAACCGCCCCGCCCCGCCTCTAATGGGACGGGTATGGGTACTCAAATTTTACCCGCGACCCGCAACTCGTCCTGCCCTGCTATACATATATTTTTATTATTTTTATATAGTCTTATATAGAATCAAATAAAAAGAGTGCATTAAAAATAAAAAAATATAAATAATGAATAATACATAGCAGACGGGTATAGATATTTATAAACCTGACCCAAATCCACGCCGTTCCCAATAATTACAACTCCTGGAAACCAAAAGCTTCTATTTAAAAGCTCCATTCTCATTCACCTTGTAGGAAGATCCCATTGCCAGCAGCAGCGCTGCTAGCACAAAGAGGCGAGAGAGAGAGAGGGAGAAGAAGAAGAAGAAGAAAAAGATCAAGAAGAAGAAGGAGAAGAAGAAGGAGATGGCGAGCTACTACTACCAAAACAGAGAGCCCTCCTACTCAGAGTCTCCGTTTTCACTCCACCTCTGCTTCTTCCTCCTCACGCTTCTCCTCTTCATATGCTTCTCATGGCACACGAACTACGGGACGGCGATAGAGAGCATCGTGGACCAGATCCGGCTGCTTGTGATCGCTTCGCCGCTGGTGCTGCTGCTCGTCGTCCACTGGCTCTCGAGCGGCGCCGACGCCCGGCGGCGGGTTCCCTTCGCTCTGGCTTTGCCGGAGGAGCCGGCTGCCCTTCACCGCGCCGGCGGGTCGCCGTGGGGCGTGGGCCTCCTCCTCCTCCTCCTCCTGCTGATGGTCTCCTACCACTCCTCCTTCCACGTGCGCTTCTTCCCGGTCATCAGCCGATGAGAGAGAGTGATGATTTAATTAGCTCTTGCTAGAGAGAGAAAGTGTTCGCCTTTTGTTTTATTTTTCATTAACTGCTGTTTCCTATCATAGTTGAACTTGAAGAGGTGAAATAAATATATAATGCTACTCATGTGAGCAATTATATAGCGAGTTAGAATAAACTCGAAACTTATTCGATGATTATTTGAATTTATTTGACGATGAAGTTCTCTTGATTCCATTTTTTTATAGCTCAATAATTAACTTCACTCGACTTGATTCAGTGCCAAACATATATACGTGATCCGCCAACTTTAATGATATAATTAATTAGCTAGCTCTATAAATATGTGTAGATATGTTGAATATTATCTTGATTATTTTGGTAGCTTAATGAGCCCATTATGAAGCTCCTTAAATAAAAATAGTTAAAAGATTAGCTTTGAATCTAATCTCCATTTTACAGTGAGTTAGATTTTGTGCTGCTAGAATTTCTGTTGAAGCCACCTGAAACATTTTGTATGCATTAGTATACGGTTTATATACCAATTAACGCGAGCTACGTGAATAAAATGAGACCCCATGTGCTAATATGGCGCGCCCTGATTGAGCCCGTGCATCGTGAACTGATGTATATAAAAAATTTTCTTAAAAGAGAAATGAGGTTCTTCAATTTGGAAGATTATAAAATTTATTAATTGTATTTCATCTAAAAATGAGATTAATATGTTAATTAAGTGAGGTATCAGATGTTCCCTTTTTTTTTATCTATATAGTGAATTTCTCTTTGTATCAACCCATAATTGTAAGAGAATTCTTTCGAGTTATATAAATATGATTTTCATGTGATTGTATTATATTATTATTATTATTATTATTTCTCATATTTATTTATTAAGTATAATTTATTTGATTAACTGGTTAAATAGTATTGCTTATAGTTGATTCAAGTCGTGCAATGCTGTATATTATTATTATTATTATTATTATTAATTTTCATATTTATTTATTAAGTATAATTTATTTGATTAACTAGTTAAGTAGTATTGCTTATAGTTGATCCAAGTCGTGCAATGCTGTATATAAACAAGAACAGGATCATCATTGTTTGATTTACAGTTAGAGTGATTGGACTGATCATTGAACTGATCAAATTAATAAATTATTATTATCATTTTAAAAATAAAAAATAATAATAATAACCATAAAAAATATTGTCAAATACTTAAAATAACAAACATATTCATCATAAATAGTAAATATCACGCAGTTATAATAAATTTTTATAATTTCATTGAATGCAATTTAAAATCCTGTTTTGGCATCAAGTTGGACCAGGCAACATGCCAATTCATAGTTGGACTAGTCAGAGAGTGAGCACTGAGCATAGATAGATAGAGACAAATAGAAAGAGAAAGAGGTAACATTGAAAACCAAAAAATAAAATAATAAAATATTTTTTAAGAACAAAAATAGATTTTTATTATTATAAATTTTTCAAAATAAGAATCAATCCGAATATTTTTAAAAATCATAAATCAAAATATAATTAATGATTAATTAAAGGGCTTAATTTTTAGCATGTTACTCTCAAATCTTTTCTAAATGCACCATGCACTATTAATCCCAGCTGTAAAGTTTTAAAATATTTCGCACTTCCTTTAGGCCCTGTTTGGTACGAAAATTAAAATTAAAACTAAATTGATACTAATTTAAAAAATAACAATAACAATAATAATAATAATAATAGTAATAAAAATTTAATATAAAAATATTATTTTATTTCACATATTTAATAATTTTCAATAAAATTATCAACTTTATTTCATATCTTAAAATAAAATACTAGATTCTAATATTTTGGTATAAGATGTGATAAACTTGATATTTTTATTAAAAATTATTGAGTATATGAAATAAAATAAATTTTTTATATTAGAAGTTATGTAAAATAATTAAATTTATTTATTTATTTATTTATTATTATTATTTTTTAAACTAATATTATTTTAGTCCGTACATCAAACAGAGTACAGAGCCTTAGACTGCGTAACTTTAGTCCAATGTTGTAAAAACTGAACCGGTAATCGAACTGGAACAATAATTGGTTCATGGTCGGACCGATCGGTCTAATTACTGATATTAATATAACAAAATGATATAATTATACACAAATTTAATATTAAAAAGTATAGAATATATATAATATAAAATATTTGTTAATATAATTAAATAATTAATATCTAATATGATTAATAAAAATTAATTAACATATATTCAGTATTACTAATAAAGATTGATGAATACATATATATAATTTCTAATATATAAATAAAAATTAAAGACTATATATTATATATATATATATATATTCAATATGAAATTAATTAATATAAATTCATATTTAAATAAAAAAAGCTTAGTTATCCTTAAATTTTTTTTACATAAATATAATTTTTTATCTAAAAAATTTATTTACTTGCTTATAAATATTAACCAAAAAATAAAGGCATTTAACTGGTTCAATTAGTTCACCCAATTTGACTGATTCAATCCAACCTAAATCGGTTCAATCCGGTTTTTACCGGTTCAATTCTTTTTCGGTTTTAACGTAGAACCGGACTGAACTAGAGACCGGTTCACGGTCCGACTGGTCGAACCGACCGGTCCGGTCCGATTTTGACAACATTGCTTTAGTCCATTGAGATTCCTCACATGGTTTCAAAGATTATTAAAAAAAAAGAAACAATTTAATCTCCTATATTCTTATGTGACGGCATATAATTAAGTTCAAACTTTGGTTTTTACTGTCTTTCAATTAATTTATAATTGAATGCGTTTGAATTTATTCATCGCATTAAATATTCCATATATGGCAACTTGACCCTTAGAAGGAATCACACTAGATATTGCACCTTCAATAAAGATAACACCTTTAATTTTCCCTTTCGGCTGGTTGTTTAAAAGCAAAGTCAAAGAACTGGTGCCTTACTTTAAAAGGTTAAATTCTTCGCATCCATAAGTCTGTCAATGGATCGAATCATGACCCGATCCAATCCGAGTTTCGATCCGATTAAATCCCCAAATGAATTTTTTTTTGACCCGTCAATCTGCCCCGTTTATTGACCCGATCCATTTACAAATAAATGGATCGGATATGGATCACCATTGACCCGACCCGTTTAAAATCCGATCCGTTTATGTCATCTAATTTGTAGTTCATACAGGATTATATTGTGGCTAATAATCTTTTTGTTGGAAAGCTCAAGTAAAGAGCGTCACTATAATTAATTAATAAAACATTCTTATATATTATATTAGTAGATTATAGTTTATAATGCTCAGTTTATATTTCACAATATATATGTATATATATTACAAATACTGATTTTTATATTAAAATATTTAATTAATTCATAAAAATATAATATTTTTTTTCTTATTTTATTTTTAATAAATTTAACATTATTTTAAATTTGATTATGGAAATTATTTAAAAATAACTATTTTTATTGTAAATGGAATAAATCAGAAAACCCGAGTTCCGAATCGATCCGATTCCGACGCGAAAGGATATGGATCGACCATGATCCGATCCAATGTATAACTCGATCCGACATATATGAATTTGGATCCGAGTCGGAGTCAATCCGACCCGAATCCGATCCGTTGACCTATCAATTACGCTATCAATTACGCTATGCACACTCAAAATATTACAAAATCTTACATACACACGTTTGGGTTAAAACTTAATCAAAATCTATTTGAAAAAAATATTTTGTTAGTAAATTATTAAAATTATATTTTTACTATTAATGGTACATATTTTTCTCTTCCTCAATACCACACTAAAGCGCTGATTTGTCCTAAAATCAATTCACATCGCGGATGTCTCCTTCATTTGCCGCCACCTAAACATTAAGGTTTTAGAATTTTCACTCAAAATATATTTAAATATCTTTAAAATAATATGATGAATGACTCAGATTTTTGTAATCTAACTATAGTTAGGTTATTGAAAAATTATGATTACTCATTATAATAGAAATAAGTTAAAATATGTGTACGTAAAATTTTATAATAGTTTGAATATGCATAGTATAATTAATTAAAAAAAATAGATAAAATATAAATAAAATTAAATTATGTGATATATAGATAATTATCCTTTAAAATTACAGTGGAGGAAAATTGACATATGGTTCTCTAACCAGGACAAAACTCAATTAATTGGCCATAAAATTATTGGCATAGTGAGGTACGGGCTAATCTAAAAAGCGATCTTTCGAAAAGATATAAGTTGAGTTAATTTTATTTTATATCTAATAAAATATTAACTAATTTCAGAGAAGTGTTGGTGATTTGTTTTTTGATTTTTTGTTCCAAATATTATAAATTTTTTTATTTTAAATTCTAAATTACAGTGGTATAAATTTAAACTTAGAATTTTTTGATTCCAAATAACCTCCCTCACAACTAAGCTGGGAAAAATTCCATTGTACTGTTGATTTTTGAATTTAGACCCTACTCTTTTTAATTTGAGGTTATTTTAAGTCATGATTTTTAATTTTTTATAAAAATTAATAATAAAATTTAATTTTATTCATAATATATAAATTTTAATATTAAAACTTAATTTTATTTATATTTTACATAATTTTTAAAGTAATTATTATATATATAAATCTCTAAAAATTATATAACTTTTTATAATAATTAATTCATTATTATTATTTTTAAAAACAATTTGGAGGCGATTGGCTCGTGATTGTCAAAATGGCCTCCCCATTGCCCCGACCAGGTTTAGCGACAACATCGATGAAATTTGCGCCTCTCTAGGGTTTTGGCGTGAGAGGGGTTTTAGCCGAAAGCGGAGGGAAAGGTTAGCGTCCAACCAGATGGCGCAGGCGAACATGGAGATCGACGGCCAAGCTCCGCCGGCGAGGTTTGACAAGGGAAAATCTCCCACCATTGCCGGTGGCGAGTTTGCCAAATCTGCCCCTTGGGTCGAGAAGTACCGCCCCCAATCCCTCGCGGATGTCGCTGCTCACCGCGACATCGTCGACACTAGTAAACTATTCGGCTTCTACTCGACTTTCTTTACCAGTTCTTCTTCGAATCTTCTATTCTTATGTTTGGCATTTCCTTCGAGAAGTTGATCGTTTGACGAACGAGAACAAGCTGCCGCATCTTCTCCTCTACGGCCCTCCAGGAACGGGAAAGACATCGACGATTCTGGCGCTGGCGCGGAAGCTTTACGGAGCTCAGTACCACAATATGATTCTCGAGTTGAATGCTTCTGATGATCGTGGAATCGAAGTTGTCCGCCAGCAAATTCAAGATTTCGCTGGCGCTCGCAGTCTTTCCTTCGGGTAGTTACCGAACAAGTCTCGATTGTGAAAGTGTTTTCTTTGAAAAATTATTGGGTTTGAGATGCCTGGTGTGTTAAAGCCACATGCATGTGAGTGGGCCTCCCTTCGCCTATAATGCTGCAAATGGCGTTAAGTTGCCGAGAGGCAAAATGGACTATCCGGTGGGCCAATTAGATGGTTTCAGTTCATTTAGCTACAAGATCAAGTAGATATTTGTCCAAGAAAAGTTAAGTATAAATTGAAATTTGGTAGGTATTTGTTTGGAATAGTATCATATGTAATCACATTTTCTCGAACTGATACTTGTCTGATATCAAGCTATACCTATTTTTTTGAATAAATACCAATTTAATACCTACTTATCTGGTGGCTGAACCAACATTTTAGTCGCAAGGCAACTTAACACCATTTGTGGCCACTTATTTGTGTGGCTCTCCGCTATTGGCGAACAGATGCCTTACCACGTCAGGCATCCGAACTTAATAATATCTTGTTTTCTTCATGCTATATCTTGTTGAGATGGAAATGCATATTTTCCATTCTCTGTTTAAAAATTTCAAGTAATTTTAGGTCTTCATTGTGCTTATTTCTTTATTTATTTTTTCTTCATTGTTGAAGTAGTTAATTAGTTCTAGTCACATATGGCAGATAAAATTTTCTCTTAAAGGAAGTTTTTTATTTAGACTGCATATTAGGTTTGAGAACGTCATTTGCTGCAGCGGGTGAACTTTCTGCAGTTGGTGCGTCATTGCTCGAATGGCAACCTACGCTATTTACAGGATGTGTAGTTTTCTGCATGCATTTGGAGCCTGAGATAAAACTTCGGGCATTATGTTATTGTAGAACATTATTCCCATCATTGTAAAATGTTATTCCCCTAAAAATGTATTTTTCACTAAGCTTTATGCCTTTTATTAATGTTGTTTAAATGTTTTCTCAGTGAAGTGTTTACACCTTGGTTTTGCATGAATTGTTTATGAACAAAACTTAGCACTCAAATATAATGCCTAGATCTTACCATGGTATAATTTTCCATATATGAACTCATGTAGGCACAAAACTCTGTTTTAGTTCATAGCTATGGTTCAATTTCTACCATGCTTGTACTTTTTTTTATGGTTACCATGCTTGCCTGCTTGTACCTGGAAGTGCATTACAGTGTCATGTTTTTCAAAAATATTTTGCTACATAGCCATTCTGCGCATCCTATTTTATTTCAAAACCTATATTGACTTCTCATCCCATGGAACAGGGAATGGTGTAGTTGCTATGAACTACAATTCAAAACCCTATAACTGCCTTTGTTTCCTTTTACTATATTGAGCTTTCGGCTATAATAAATTCATTCATTCATTTATTTATTTAATTCATGGACTGTTGTTGCAGTTGAAAGAAGTCAAACAACATAGCATTGTTGATCTGCAATTTAACAATTAAAATACCCATTGAACCTGAGACTTGAGGCAAACACCTAGTTGCTTTTCTCATATTTAGCCCCAATGATAAATGTTTTGGATTGTTTTAATAGCTTCTTACTGTCAGTTAAACGTATTGCAGACTAGAGTATGAAAATTTTGGTTATCTTTGCCCATGCATTTTAATGGATGGACAGAATTTTGTTCTTCTCTGTAGCAGCAGTTAAGGATCTCACTTGTTTAACTGAGAAAATATCACAGTACTGGCTGCAGTAATCTTTGATTTGGGTATAGCCTTTAAATTCATTCAAACACTCAGGAGCTTTGGTGCACTTTATCGTAATTAAATTGGCACTGTAATAAACTAATTAATGGTTCATGTTTTCTAAGTGAACAATTCCATGCATTATTGAATTAGGGATGGCTTAAGATCAATGTAAATAGTGATCGTCAATTTTTAGAAATCTTAGCCCAATGTATTGGTTTGCAGTGCAAAATCATTTGTCAAACTTGTACTTCTTGATGAGGCGGATGCCATGACCAAGGATGCACAATTTGCATTACGGAGAGGTTTTATATTCTTCTTTTGTTTTTATTGTACATGGCCTTTTTATACTTATTTCCTTGACGTTAATGTTTTTTCCTTGATGCAGTGATTGAAAAGCATACAAAAAGCACTAGGTTTGCTCTCATCTGCAATCATGTCAATAAGATCATTCCTGCATTACAATCAAGATGTACCCGGTTTCGGTTTGCACCCCTTGATGCAGACCATATTAGAGAACGACTTAACTATGTTATAAAAACTGAAGGGTATGATCTGTCATCTCTAGCGCTTTTCTTTTCAGGAATATGGAAATGTCTGTTGATAACTTGTACCTTGTTACTTGATTTAATTTTGAACATAATGCGTCCATCTAGCTATTATTTAAAGTTGGATATTGTAGTTCTTACCATCTACATGTTTGAACTTATGTATTCGTGTTAAGTTTCTATGGAAAGTTTTGGATTGATTTTGGGATTTAGCAGATTAGTCCCTCCATTTTTTATTTTATTTTATACTATCTATTTTTTATATTTGATTGTTTGCTTCCCATTTACTATGAAAATAAAATTATAATTATTACATAAACTTAATCAGGGTCGTGTAAATTCTTTTGGCATGGAGATTATATTATTAATGAGGTTTATGTCCCTGCATTATAAATTTATAAGTGTGAGATCATATTCACTTTATGCAGAATTTTGACATAATGAATGTTCAGTTGAGCAACATGTATAATTTTTTTTGGAAGATCAACCTACGTTTTTATTATTGGTTATAATTTATAATGCTATCATACCATTTTTTTTTGTTCAGTTGAAACCAATATTACCTGTAGGATTAAATATTAAAGAAACAGATTTTCGAATGGAACTTGATATCAATGATTAATTTGTCTTTTGGACTTTAGGGATGAAAAGGAAAAAAACGAGCTTGTAACACATCTGATTGACTTATTGAATAACTTTTTAAAACTTCTGTCTCTTTGCATTTTTAGGGTTGATGTGGATAAAGGTGGTTTAGCAGCCCTTGTAAGGTTAAGCAATGGTGACATGAGAAAAGCTCTAAACATATTGCAGGTAGTGTTTATTGTCAAACCATGTATGATTTACTACGAAATAGTTGCATTTACTACAATGTAGCATACTTTGTTAACCACTCTGTTTATCTTTTTAACAATGTTATTGCAATAGATTACGACAACGGCTGCAATAACAGCAACAAAAACAAAGCTTTAATCTCATACCATTACTATCATTGCTTAAATCTTTTTAGGTTTTTTATTTTCATTTAATATTTTTTGCTTAAATCTTTTAGATCTTTCACTTATGTTTTTAAATGTTCCCAGGGACTATATTTGTGAATGATCTCATCATATTATGAACAAGATTGATGCCATTTTTGTAAAAGTATGCACTCCAAGTATTAGATTTTTCTAATATATGATCTAATGTTCATGTCTATCTAAGTTTACTCGATAGTAAGTGACATGCCAAGGGTTCCAACAAAATTTCTTCTAAGGAATTTTTCATGAATCTCCTCTCGCCAGAGAATTCAAACTCCTACAAACTGTAGGATTGTATAGATATACATGGCTTAAAGAACTTTGATAATGGTTAACCACTGTGTGTTCTTCGATGGTAGACTCAAAGTTAGAAGTTGGCTCTTATATTTGCTAAAAATTATAAAATAATCCTTGATGGTCATAGTTGCTTGAAACATGAAATATACAACAACAATAATAACTAAACTTTTAAGTGTGGTTAGCTGCATGAATTTTTTATTTCTATTACACTCTATCAAATAATAATTTATCATTTATCTCCAAGTATGTAAGATCATTTCTTATAGTTTCTTGTCATTTTTTTTTGTTTTATTCTTTTTCTTTTTATATGGGCAAAATCAAATAATTCAATTCTCCTTACTGGAACTTCTATCTACTTATGATTTACATGTCTAAATCATCTACACTGATTTTTTTAAGCTTATTTTTAGTTGAGGTCATTTCAATCTTTTCATAAATATACTCATTTTTATCATATTCTTTTGTGTATATCTTCTCATAACATTAGCATTCTTATTTCTATGGCACTTATTTTATTTATATGTTCGGCTTTGTATTTTTCTTCTCGAAACATGAAACATAATGGCTAATATTTGTTGATAATTATCAAATTAATGTTTCCCTGTTGAAATAAGAGGAAAAACAGTGATTTGCTAGTTTATTTTTAGGCGCTTCAATCAAGTTGTAGTCATGTGTCCACAACCAATTGGAAACATTGTTATTAGAACGTGTCAGATGTATGGGTTATGTTATTTATTAAACCTACTTGCCACCAATAAAGAATCCATCTTGAAGGATGGACTTAGAGAGTCTTACCTTCAAGATCAAGTTTTCTGGCTTGCCAAGATGAAACTGACTTTTGGTGTTCTTTTTGTTGAAATTTGCATCTCTTAAACTTTTGGACTAAGAAATGTATTTGATGACATTTTTGGTCCCCAAATCAATGTGATCCTCAAGTTTGATTTATGGAAGTAACATTGAAATATCTGTTGTTTTAATCCATCTCTGTTTGGCATCAGGTAGAGCTCTCTCTCTCTCTCTCTGTATATATGTATATGTGTGTGTGTATATATATGTATGAATGTATCTTCCATAAGATGGTTCATGTTGCTACATGACATACCTTTGTTAGGGTGCCAACTATAACAATAGCAACCACCACCGTCAAGCTTTTATCCCACTAGGTGGTGTAAGCGGCTACATAAACTTTTTGTTTTCATTACACTCAGTCAAATAATAACTCCTCATTAAGCTCCAAGCATATATGATCATTTCTTATAGTTTCTTGTTATATCTTTTTTGGTTGTCCTCTTCCTCTTTTTACATAGGTAAGATTCAATAGCCTAACTCTCTTCACTGAAGCATCTATTAGCCCATAATTTATATATCTAAATCATTTAAGACGACTCTCTCTAAGCTTATCCTCAATCATTTTTGTTTTTATTTGGTGTTGAGGTGTGGCTGTGAATTGATTGTGTGCAACTAAAGTGAGGTGAGTCTTCTGTTTTGATTATTTTCTTGTCCAAATATCAAATTTGCAATATGCATCCCTCACCTTTATATTTGGTTGATAGTGATTTGAATCTTGTTTATCCTAATCTTTATGTTTCCATATGTAAAACCTGTTGATTTTATTTCTTATATGTATGCAGTCAACGCAAATGGCTTCGCATCATGTTACTGAAGAAGCTGTCTATCTCTGTACTGGAAATCCAATGCCCAAGGATATTGAGCAGATAACCTATTGGCTTCTTAATGAGCCATTTACAGCGAGTTTTAGATGTATGATAGTTTGATACAGGACTCCTAGATTTATTATATCTTAACTAAATATTTATTCTTTCTCTTATCTCATTGCAGATATATCTGACATCAAAACGAGGAAAGGACTTGCCTTGGTAGACATCATTAGGGAGGTTACAATGTAAGTTAATTTTTCTTAAAACAATTTGCTTATAGTTTTCATTCTGATATTTGAGCCACCCCATATTTACCTAACTTCTCAAGTTGCACTTGCAGGTTTGCTTTCAAAATTTGCATGCCATCAGATGTCCGAATCAAGCTTGTCAATGATTTGGCTGACATCGAGTATGTTTTTTCTATACATTTCAAGTGTAATCAATTATTTTGAAGGTGGCGCTACTTAATTTTAGTTGTATTTACATAATTGGTTTCTTTTGATAGAGAACTGTTTGATTATTGATATGAAGTATGATAAGAGTTGAAAGTAAAGTTTTGACATATATTACCCATTATTACTATTTCAGGATCCAATGTCACAAATTATCAAAAAAAAAAAAAATCCAATGTCATAATTCTATTTCGAAAACCCAATTATAATATTATGTCCTTTTAAAATTGTACTTGTATCGGGCAACCAGCATTTTATACTGTGCTGAATTGGTAATCGTGGATAATTAGTCTTTTCCCTTGAATCTACGCACACTGTTGAAATTTTAGTCTATTATTAATTCAGGGTATATTTCCCTCTCTCTTCCTTGATTCTTTTTGCTGTACAGTTTATGCAAAGAAACAAAAGACTATGAACCCTATCAACTATTTCTTCTTAGTAAATTATTTGTTATGCTACTTTTCTTGGTATCAAATAGCCCTTCTAACTAATATTATAATTGAGAGAGATGAAGAATAGGAATCACAGTATGTGTAGTTTACTGGTTCCAGTGTCATGTTCATAATGGAGCGTAGGCAACCAATTTATTCAATATTTCCTTTTTTCAGCAAATATCAACTTGAAGCTTCAATATCTTGCCTATGAGTTTTGCTTTTCAAAAGACGTTGGAGGGACCTATATTAGACACCTGAAACTTTATATTTACGCTATGCAAATCCCAAATCCCAAACTATTAAGTATTTTGGCTACACACCCATGTTAGCTGGCAGGAGAATCTTAGTTAGAAAAGAATATTCCATTAAATAAATTACAAAATTTGTGTCCAACGCACTCTGGAGAAGTATTCCCCTTTTCTTTTCCAACTTTGGTGCAGTTGCGGCCAGCATCTTCCTCTCCTCCCTAGTGTTTCTGTCGACCTCACGATTAAAATGATCACTCAAGTTCTTGCATGGGAGGTTGAATTTTAAATGCTGGCACTGTAGATGCTCACTGGATGGGTGTTGAGCTCCATATCCATGCAGGCAATTAACAATAGATGGCAATTAACAGAAAATGTGCTGGGTGTGTAATATCTAATTAGATATGTTTCCCGTGCATTTTAATCCTCAAAAAATTTAAGACTTGTTGAACCAATTGGAATTAGGTTTTACGCATAAAAAAAATTCTCAACTATTGCCTCAATGCCATGGGCGTTCGCCGTTGATATTTGCTACTGCTACTACCCCGGATAGCCTTCCCTTGAGGAGGTTGCTCGTCATGCTATTGCTGTTGTTTCGTTTTTGAATCGTGTGCAACACATTTGAAATAAAAGTCAGCTTATGGGGAACTTAATAGCCAATTTACTTATCTTCCGTCATATTTGTATAGCTATTCAAAATAAAATTACGATCCCAATTATTAGGTTGTATGCAAAATGCTTTTTAGTTCTTTGTTATTATTAATTAAATGATAATAAAGTATTTACTCTGCAATTCTCAACCAGTGTAAAATCTCAAAAATATCCTAATGTAAAAAAAAAGAAAAAATTTGAAAAAATAAAGAAGTTCATGGTCTGTGTATCCTTTTATCCTGCAGGTACAGACTGAGCTTTGGATGCAATGACAAGCTACAACTAGGAGCCCTCATCTCAACTTTCACCAGTGCACGCTTGGCCATTGTTGCTGCAACCAAGTGAATGCATCAGTGATTCTATTGTCAATGTCTTATTATCCAATCACTTCTTTTTCTCCACCATGCTGTGTTTAGCTCTCACGCCGCCCGAGCACTTCTTGCATGCAGCAGCATATAACTTCATATGTTGCAGGATGGACTACTTCAGATATTGGGTGCGCCGTGCGCACCGTTCGGACGTCCAATCAGAGGGCGCCACGTGTGCCCAGACCCAGCTGTATGGCACACGTGGCGCCCTCTGATTGGGTTCCGGACGGTGCGCAGTCCGAACCCAATAACTTCTCCTACTTCAAAGGTACATTACTTGCAGGTCCCTACAGTTTCATGTACTTCTCAAGTTGTTCTACGTAAATTCTCTCAATTTGGTCTTCAAAATTTACGGTATTTTTTCAATTTGGGTTTGGAGTAGTTGATAGTGAAGCGATTAGTTTATCTTCAAAATGTTTGTTGTATTATGTACAGCCTGAAGTAATTATAAATATTTAGAAATAATTAAAATTTGATTTTTTGAAATTTTTGATAAATTTGTTGGAAAAATTGACTTATAATTTCAAAATTACTTTTCTTGGTGTATAGGAGCAGTATCGTGTACGTATCATTAGAATTTAGAAATGCAGAATAAGGTTTAAATGAAAATTAGTGAAGTATAAGTACATTATATATATATATATTTATATGTTAAAATAATTACAGTAAAATACATGTATCACATGGGAATTAAACAGATTTATGTTTTTAATAATATGTCAAAGTATTTGTAGTATTTTACTTCTTGTGTAGCTGCAACACCAAACAAAGAAATTGATGCCTGTATCTTTTTTTTTTTTTTTTGATGATAATCTGTATCTATCTTTGGCGCAAATTAAAAAAGAAAAATAATTTTATATATTTATTATATCTGAGATATTTTTTTGATAACATGTCTGAAATAAATTTTAATATAAAAACAAATATAATTTTATTTTACATGCTTGTTTAATATTAAAATATTTAATTTTATTTTATATAAAATATATACTCATTAATATAATTTTTAAAATATATTTATATGTTAAGATTTTAAAATTCAGTTTTAGTTTGAGTTTTGGTTACAAAGTTTTGACAATTTTAATAATTTCAGTATAAATAGTTTCAATTTTTTTTATAAATTTAAAATTAAATTTATTAATAATTATTATTATTTTATGTTATTTTTTAAATAGTAAAAATTTGCAATATATTTGAAATAGGTAAATATTATAATACATTATAAATCACATTAAGTAAAATTATAAAAAAATATTAAAATTTTTGAGCTGGAGATTTGGTCGAAATTCAATAAGTTTTTGGATTGTTTCCGCTCAAATCAATTTCAGCCGAATTTTAAAACCCGCTGAAAATTAGCAGAAAGTGTGAAAATAATTCTCATCAATCATATAGTATACCACACTTCAATAGCATGTAATTTGTGCATTTTAATTGTGGAACATAAGTATTACTGGTGTGACAAGGTAAATTAATATTAGGGTAAATAGCATCTGGGTCCCTCTAGTTTGGTTGTATGTGCAAATAGGTTCTTCGAATATTTAAATATAGCAAACTGGTTCTTTAATTTGATGAAATATGCATATAGGTCTTTGGCCATAACAGACGTTAGAAATTATTTTCTCTCTCTTCCCTCTCTCTCCTCTCTTCCAGACAAGAGGGACCACTTTCTCTTTCTTCCTCTCTGCCGGTTAGGGAAACCGCCGTGCGTCGCCCGCTGCCGCTCCGTCGCCCTCCTCGCCTCCACCCCGTCGCCTCCCGGCCGCCCGCCGGCCACCTGCCACCGGAAAGCGTCGACGCCGCCCGCGCGCTCGCCCGAGAGCCCTCCACCCCATCGCCTCCCGGCAGCCCGCCGGCCACCGGCCACCGGAAAGCGTCAACGCCGCCCGCGCGCTCGCCCGAGAGCTGCCCGCGTGC
>KZ451929.1:913250-962155 GCA_002786265.1 Apostasia shenzhenica | reverse complement strand
CCAAGAGGGACCACTTTCTCTTTCTTCCTCTCTGCCGGGAAACCGCCGCGCTCGCCGCTCCGCCCGCCCGCGCCGCACCGGCCTGCCCGCACGCCCCAATTTGACCCAATTTGACCTTAGTTGAACTTTAAATTTTTGATCCTTATTTATATTTGATTTTCAAAACTTTGATTAGATGAAATGAAGTGTGACAATTCATTTGTTTAAAAAATAACCACAAATTATATATTTAGTTTGCCTATACACAATTATAAGGATCATAAATAAAGGTAAATTACACCGAGGCTCTTGAAATTAAAAAAGTATTATAAATTATCTCATTTTTTTTAAAATTGATTTAATTTGAAGATTATAAATTTACTATTATTTTAAATTTTTTTTAGAATATTGTATTTTTGCGAGCTCATTCTAATATGTTTAATATGTAATATTTATTAAAAGATAATAAAATATGTAATTTGTGATGAATTTAAATTGTTTTATATTTAAAAATTTAAAAAATATTTAAAATTTAATTTCTATATATCTTTCTGTTTTTCTGTCCCAGCTTCTCCCACTCGTCCTCGGGACCCCGTCCTCCCCTATCCTTGTTCGCCAAGCGGGCGAGGAGAGACGAGAGACAAGAGGGAGAGAGGGGAGGGGGTGAGGGAGAGAGAGAGAGAGAGAGATCCCGGCTCCTGGAAAATGAGAGGCAGTTGCCAGCTATTGCTATCATCACCGCCGCCATGGGCGCTCTCTAACCTTAATACGCGGAGCGGATGCCGCCGCAGAATAGGTGCAAGTGAGTATGTTTCTTTATATTCGTGAATCAGGAATCAATTTGGAAAGTTTTCATTTACCTTTATTTTTACTCTAGAAGTCTTGAAGTGATACTACCATTGTTTTGCTTTCTTTCCTTGAAGGATCTGGAAAAATGCAAAGGTTTTAATCACTATATTTTGATCCACTTGGTTCTTCTGTTACTTTCTTGAAATTGCTCTCACATTTGGCATTTATCATCCTTAATTCTGCTGTCGCAGTATCATTTTTTAAAGATGCATATCGGCTGATATTGGTGTGATGTTTATGAGGCAGTTTAGTAAAAAATAAAACTATATATAGTTAGAAATCGTGTTGACATTATACATGTAAATGCAATCATATGATTTAAATTTTGTTAAAGAATAACATAGGATGAACTTCCTTCTGATCTTTCACACTTTGAAGCCATTATACTGAGATTAACCACTAAAAATGAATCATGTGAAGATGCTTAACAGAAAATAGTATTGACACACCGATTAGAATGAAACTAAAACATATGTAAAATCAAAAACACTGTATTTTTCAAGTGATATATAAAGTATTTTAGACAATTACCTATTACAACCCTAATTTTTTTTTTCTCGTCCTGCACTTTTCACAATAGAACTGAACACTTGCGTTATTTAATGTCTTACAACTTTCCTAACTAACTTATACCAATTACATCTGCTTATCAGTGGCCTTTTTTCAATATCATCAATAGTTTTTAGTCGCATTGCCTTTTAACATGATTCCTGGATTATCATGAATGCTACCCATGAGTTCTTTCTAGTGTTTCTTCGTAAAAACCGAAAGGGGATGTCTAATTGCCAAATGTTATCTTTTTGGCATTAGTATCAAATAGCTTGATTATTTTATTTTATTTTATTTTTGAAATAATGATTGTTTTAGATTTACATTTGCTTTGTGTATAATTTGGTGCTATGCTGGGTTTTATTTATATCCCCATTTTTCTATCACGCTATCAGATAGTCGAAGATATGCTAAACTCCAAATCAGATCTAATTTGGAAGAACAGAGCGACTTTAAATATTCATCATATAAAGATAAGGTAAACTTTACACGATGCAGCCAAATTAATCTTCTTATGTTCTTCAAAATGGTAATTTTTTCGTGTTTTATCTGGCTGATGTAATAATATGTTCTAATATCATTTGATGTGCATGTCATAGTTCCTATTCCTGTAAGGTTAGTTTTTAAAGATATGCTACAATTGTCAGTGTTACTGAATAACAGTGAATTTAATAAATCAAAGTACAATTTGAAAATGTGATGTAGGCTCGCCAAGTATCACCGAGTTCTTGATATCAACTCAATTACCACAAATGACACCTTGGTTGTCTTCACTTATAAATTAATGCACCAAAGTAATTAAATGATATATAACTCAATATAGTACTTTTAGCTAGAAACATGCCATTAAATGAGTTATGTGGGACGAATCGCTTTGATACCAAAATTGATATGAGACGAATCACTCCAATATTAAAAATGATTGGGATAAATCACTCTGATATCAAAGCTGAAGTCTCTGATGCCAAAATTGATCGTAAATGATAAATAAAATATAGATAATTTGCATCAATCTCTAACTATCCATAGCATCAAGTAGTGTGATCTAACTTAGACCATTGATCATTAAGATGTCCCCATCAATGGGAGATTAAGGCTTAGAAATGCTAAGCAAAATTTGGTTCTGACGAACAATAATCTTCTACAATGCTTGCATCTTCTTGACGCTATTATTGGTTGATGAACAATGAGATTTGAGCTGTTAAGTTTGTGAATCCTATCAAAATGCAATTTTAGCTTCTGTTTGGTTAGTATCCAAGTTGGTTATGACTACTTTTTAAAAAAAATAAAATAGCTTATACAATTCTCAATACATCAACCAATTTTATTTAATATTCTCACAATTAACTAACTTCATTTCTCATCATATATATATATATATATATATATATATATATATCTCAGAAAAAGCTCTATATTGTTTTTATAAAAAAGTTGAAAAAAATGGCCATGGCCAACTTGGGTACCAAACGAACAGAGTCGAGGCTCTTTTTTAATGGCATAGCTTCTCTTTTACTTTTCTAGGCAACAACTGACAGTAATTTTAATCTTGAAGGGAACTGCATAGTATTTGCTAATAATTTCAATTAACAGCTACCTTTAATTTGTTAATTTTTTAATCCAATTCATTGTGTTTGCATTAATCATTTAATCATCTTTGCAGAGTTCTGAATTGACAACTTCAAGACGTAAATCCATTGCTTGTTTATGCACGTCTCTGGTGATGATAAATCTTTTGGGATGTTTTTGTTCACCCAATGGATATGCATCAGGCATGATGGATGGTTCTTTTAGAGATAAACCTGTTTGTAGAAACTGTGGAGGCACTGGTGCTATAATATGTAAGAAGTCTTGTTCTCTTTTCTCCTATCCATTTTGATAGCATTGCACATGTGGCGATGTAGATTTAGATGGTTTAACAAAATTATTTCAAACTTCTTGTGTGCCTATACTTTATTCTCCAGTGAACAGTTGAGATTTAATGCTCAAATTATTAATTAGAAATGGCTAATCTTGCAAACAGGAAAGTGCTTTGAAGATGTACATGCTTGCTTGTCCTTGATGAATGCTAATTCACACGATGAAATTACCTTTTCCACTTTTGTGCATATTTTACTGCATCAAGAAATTTGTAACAACTCATTAAAGTCAAGAAGAAACAAATTACTTGTGATCATGAGCAAAAACGAAGGCGGCAAACGAGCCTATCATGACCTATTTCCAAAATGTCACGGTATTGTTTGTTTTAGCCACACGGTTTTCCCACTAAAAGGTGTTACAGTAGGTTAGGGTTATATTCTTACATATATGGCTGAACTCCCCTTCACTTTTTGATGTGAGATTATTCATTTTTGTGCCTCTCTCACAGGAGTTAGAAGCCTCGACTCTCCCACCTTATAGGAGGAAACCATCCTCCTGCCCCCAACAAAAACACACACACACACACACGACAGTTAGCTTTCAATGATCTTGAAACCTTTATTCTAATCTTTCTTGACAATTCAATTACATATTTGGAAAAAGTTACACCGGCGTGCATTTATGCTCCATTGGAGACTAAAATATTTATTTTTTTGTAAATAAATATGCTTCATTTAGGCCCCTTTTTTGTCGGTTTAAAATTAATCTGGTTTAATTTTAACCTGGCATATCACATCACACATAAAATTTAATATTAAAAATTAACTTTATTTCACATCTTACACACATTACTAAAATAATAACTAACTTATATCACATCCCTCACATATCTCAACATAATAACTAACTTTATATCACATCCCTCACACACCCCAACATAATAACTAACTTTACTTCACATCATTCACAACTTTCAATAAAAAAATATCTCTATCTTAAATTTAACCTTACAAACAAAGACCCTTAAAGGTAACTTCGATATCTAACAAATATATGAATGATTTTAAAAGTCATTAGTATTGTAGATCAAGTGCTTGCTGGACATGTGAAATTAAATTGAATTCTTAAGCAAAAGATTTTCTTTGTGGACGCTGCTCCATGAAATTACTTTGATTTTTTGATTTTTCAAAAAAATGTCACTGATGTATATTATAATCTTATTATAGAATTTTCTTGTGCTTATAGGTGACATGTGTGGTGGTACAGGAAAATGGAAAGCTCTCAACAGGAAACGAGCGAAAGATGTTTATGAGTTCACTGAATGTCCCAACTGCTATGGTAAACATTAAGTAGACATATCTACCTAAATGGAACCTTCAAATATCTAGAAATTTGATGCGATGCTTGCATCCTAATCAATCAGTCTGTTCCTATTCCTTACCCTATCTGATACATGAATCATGTGCTCTGTGTAGTTATTTTAGGGGTTTGGTTACAATTAGGGTTATCAAAAATCTTCTAACAGGCCTGGGAATAACTTTATCTTTTATACGCCTCCTCATGCACCAGCAAATTTGTTTTATAAAATTCAGTTGTATACTAGAGATAATTGAGAATCATTAAGGCTCAAACATGAGACGTATCTAGCTTTGATATCATGTCAAATGTTAGAATACATACTGACCTAAAGGATTATGCTTGTAGGTCATGCCCCATTATTTCTTAACCTCGATTATGATAGGCCTAGAATTTTGATTTCTTCTTAATACAGAATAGATTTCTTCTTAATAAAGAATAGCTGCTTTTCTATTTTGTCTACTTTTCTATTTTGTTCATCTTAGCTAATTTTTCATGGTTGTAGTCCTAATTCTGGGAGAACCTCATTTATTATTTGTGCTTAGTTTCCATTAATGTTGGTCGATTAGCTAGACCCGTAAATGGGCATCCATGTTGTTGCAAACCAGATGGTCTCCTAGCATTCTAATCACCTTTTCTGATTCTTGTCGCTTGACAAGGGTTTGCCTTCAAAAATAAGTTGATTCTAAAGGTCCAAAGGCTCCAAACTATGGAACAAAAAACCCTAAACTCCAATGAACTAGCTTGTTCATCCATGATGCCACATTCTTAGAACATCACCTCGCTTCCCCTTTAAAAGATTTAAAGATCTGGCCGATGGAGGTGGAATTCCAAACATCCCAAGGTCTGCCACAAAACCATAGGGCATGGGGAACTCTTTCTTCCTCCTCACTAGAACTTGGAAAAGATGTTTCGATCAACATGCCTTGCTTCACGAGTTGTGTTCTTGTTGGGCGTGCCTCATAGAAAGCCTTCCACAAAAGGATTATTTAATTGGGGTTTTTTGCATTCTGCAACGTTCTTTAAGTTATATAGCCACCTCCATCAAAGTAATCTCCGTTGGTGTTTTCCACTGCTAGTCGATACCTGACTTGACCAAATGTTACCCTTTAGGTTCAAAATGCCAAATCAACTAATCATCCCTATTTATGAAGCAAATTGGGATTTCCAGAATTAAATTTCATTCAATGGGCCAAAGTAATGTTTAATTTTATCCTAGTCTCAAGAGCTTTCCTTGGTGATTAATTCTTTTTCATTTCTTGGATGAGTGACATGTTTGAAAGAACTTTGTCTAGGAATCACTGGTCTAGTAAGATCCTTATTTTTCTCTTTGCCAATCCTTCCCTAGAGCTGCTTGCCAAATGTAACAGGAGTTTTGATCCGTTCGTGCTTCAAGAAAACTTGAGAACGATAAATGTTTTGCCTTTAGTACCTGAGTGAGCAGTGAGTTGGTATTAGAGATGATACACCATCCTTGCTTGGTCACCATAGCTTTGTTGAAAATCATGATATCACGAAAGCCCATACCTTTTAGGTTAGATAAAAATAATGTTTTCTTCTTAATCCAATCAATGTGTTGCTGATTGTCATTTCCACCACAAGAAAGCCTCAGGAACATACATTCAAGCTTGTCATACAAAGCTTGTAGTAGTTTAAAAATGCTCATGGTATTTTTACCAAACCTTCTTTTTGAGTCTGTTGAAGATATGCCTTTTGTTTTTGCCGAACAAGGAAGAGAGGTCTAAGTAGATGGCGAGCAAGTTACTAAGGGGTATGCCTAGACTGGAATGAATCTTATGGATCTTGTCTCTCATTTTAGCTGGGGTAAACAAGTGAGCTAACTTCAAGCATTTGACTATTTGGGCTAAACAAGTGAGCTAACTTCAAGCATTTGACTATTTGGCCTCAAGCTGTCTTATATAGTGACAATCTTCTTGATGGTCGAGCAAGATATGTAATCTACAGCTCCTAAAAGGACGTTGTCATCGGCAAAGAATAAATGATTGATTTTCAATTTAGTTCTGGAGGTGCTAATGCCTTTGAATTTCCCATGTCTTATTTTGTGACTTAATTAGTGCAGAGAATCCTTCAATGCATAAGAGAAAAGGATGTGGTGAAAAGGGGCACCCTGTTGAAGACCTCCTGGGGGAGTGATACTTCCACCTGGCACCCATTTAGAAGAATGGAGAACCTAGGAGTAGAGATGCAATTCATGACCCACTACACCCAAGAAATGTTTTTGTTATCTGAGATAAGGCGCTTAGGGATGAAGGCGCTTTGCTCTTTGGAGATAATGTCGGATAGAATTCCTTTAAGGTGATTGACCATTGGTTTAGAGATTATATTGTATATTCCATTCCAAAGAGTAATCCGTCTTTATTCGGGGACTGCTTTTGGTTCTTTGGATTTCAGGATTAGAATGAAGAATGTATTATTGAAAGCCCTAGCCGAACTGCCACAGTTGAGGACGTCCAGGCATGCCTTTGTTACCTCTGTACTCATCATCTCCCGATTCTCTTGAAAAAATGCTGCATGGAGACTATCCGGCCTTGGTGCTTTCCATGGTTTCAGCCAAAATGTGCATTGTTGACCTCCTATGCATTGTATGGGGAAGTCAAAATCAGTTTGTGCTTGGGGCATATTGTGCATTCAAACTCATTTGTGCTTGCAATATGGATGAGGCACTTCTAAATAATAGATATGTAAAATAATTTTCAAGAATGCCTGCTATTTAGATCGAGTCTAGGGTCCGCCTCTCTTCATTGTCCAGAATACAGCAGATAGATATTTTCCTTCTCCTGTTAAGGCTTTTTAGCATGACAAAAAAGTGTATTTTCTCCACCATCTATAAGACAATCAGTTCGAGATCATTGCTTTCAATATAGTTCTTCTAAAGCCAAGTAGTCGTCTAGTTTTGCTTCCAAGCTATCAACTTCTTCGTTTTGGAGATTGCCATGCTCACCATTTCTCCAAGCTGCCAGTTAATTCTGGAGTTCTGACATTTTGAGTGAGATTTTCTGAAATCGCTTTGCTCTAAGAGGTTAGCTCTCTACTGCATTGTTTAAGGGAGATGTCTGAGCCACTTGAAGCCCGCCAATATATTCCTGGTTTGATCTACTAAGGGAAATTTAGAAGTACAATGTCATTTGCTTCTACTGCTAATTTTTGACAATCCCGAGTCAAGGATGACCTGCATCACTGGATAAACAATAGCCCTGTTGTGAATGCTTCTCCATTCTTCATTTGCCAACACCTGGTCTAACATTTCCTGAATATTATTCCCAGCCTCTTTTGTATGTTGTTCCATGTAAATGGGTTTCCTCTATTAAGCCAGATCTATCAGCCCTACTTCTCCCGTCGCTTACGAAAAGGCATGCATGTCACCTACCTGTTGTTGAGTCCCCTTGTCTTTTTTGATGAGTGGAATATTTCATTGAAATGCCTTGCTATAGCCACTGGCCCTGATCTATGGAATAGAGTCATCTTAATAGCTCCTAGGAATGGTGTTGTTGCGACTTGTCTGGATTGCCATAAAACCCCGTGAAACTTGGGCTGTAAATGGACCAAGCTTTCAACTAATAGCTCAATAATCAAGTGTTTTTGTTCGTTCATCAACTTTAGTGTATGAGTTTGAATATACTATTAAAAGCTCGACTCCTAGATGAACGAGCTTGAACATAGTAATTTCATCTTGTTTATGTTCATGGACAATGCATGTGAAGATCGTAAACATGTTTGTTTAAAGCTCAATTAGAAGCTCGCTAATGAGATTAATGATATTTTGAACGTTGCAATTTATTTTTTTCTAATATTGTTGTTCAGTGTTGTTATTTAACAATAACAAACTATTTATCATTTTTTATTTATCAAATTTGGTTGATGAATTATTCATAAACAAACTTTATTTATTAGATTGATATGAGCTTATTTAAACTTTAGATGGCTCAATTACAATGCTATGCTCGGTAGTAGGTTCGATAAGGAGCTCGATTGTTGTTCATGAACAAGCTCAAATTGAGCTCTAGGCTCTAGCTTGTTCATTTGTAAATGAACCAAGCTTGAACATAGTAGCCAAAAGCTCGGCTCCTCTATGATCGAGCTTGAATATTGAAATCTAAAATAAGCTTGAACATGAACATGACCAAGCTCGATTCAGCTTGGTTCATTTACATCCCTATGTGAAACATCAGTGAGCCCTTCGTCGTGGTAACACACACTGTTTTTAAGATGATACTGCCTTCAAAGCTGAGTCTTTCCCTAATTGATTCCGCTGCTTGGCCTGAATCCCTGCAACTTTACTTTCCGCCATAAAAACTAAGGACAGGGAGAGACTTCGAATTAAGAGCTGGAGTTTGTTGGA
Source organism: Apostasia shenzhenica (assembly GCA_002786265.1). Lineage (NCBI taxonomy): Eukaryota > Viridiplantae > Streptophyta > Magnoliopsida > Asparagales > Orchidaceae > Apostasia > Apostasia shenzhenica. The sequence goes on along the minus strand of KZ451929.1, from coordinate 953,202 downwards.
CACTCAGGGGATCCCCAAACCCAGAGCGTTCTAGGTCAGGATGCTCATTACTTCTGGCAGGGTTCCCTCGCAATTGCTGTTGTTCTAAGTTCAGGTCATTCGAGTCTTCCAACAGAAGTGGGCCACGTACTTAGTTCAGGAATGCTTCTGAAAATCTTAGTTCGGTGGAGGTCCGATTTCAATATCACCCATATTTGCCTCAGTAAATATGTTGGATGCTGTAAGGATAATTTAAAACTTACTCTTGAACTAATTTTCTTTAGTTTGGCATATGTACTTTTGAAATTTTGGACGTATTGTAGAAAAAGGCAGTTTTGTTCATTCTTCTGCAGTATTTCTTGTTTAAATAAGATCAGGCGGCTACATGAATTACCATTGGACCATTGCTACATGAAATGTTGGATTATCACACTTTCAGAAAAATATTTGACCATCTTTTCGAGGTCATCCCTTTTGATGTGTAGGTCGCGGGAAGCTAGTTTGCCCGGTTTGTCTTGGCACTGGTTTGCCAAACAACAAGGGTCTTCTCCGGCGTCCCGAAGCACGGAAGCTGCTCGATAAGATGTACAATGGTAGGCTTCTTCCTGGATCATAATATCTACGTGCCTCCTCCAGGCGGAATGACTATTTTACTCGAATCCATTAAACTCCCAGCCACCCATACCCGTGGGTATGAGTTCATTGTGCTCAAATCTCGACCAATTCAAGTTGGGTTCAACTGGGCCAGCAGAAGCTGATTAATGATTTATAAGAGTTTGATCGGCTGGTGCCATTGTCTTCCTTCTATATGTGTTTTTGCGTTTCTCCCTTAATTATATGACCAATTTTGTTGATCTCTTAATTTTTATTATATGTGAGATTAGGTTCTATTACTCTTGTTTTTTCTGTATGATATAATTGCTTGATGTAATTCAATTTTGGGCGATCTAGATGGCATTTTGACGTAATATTTTTATTATTATTTAGGGAAATTTACATACAGAACATTGAATTCATTACAAATTACACATTTCACCATCGTTTAGTAAATATTACGCATATCACACTCTGCTTATTATTACAATACAAATGTAAAACCCATAAGCAACATAAGCAGAGTGTGATATGCGTAATATTTACTAAACGATGGTGAAATACGTAATTTGTGATGAATTCAATGTTCTGCATGTAAATCCCCCTATTATTTATAACTTAGTCGTATTATCAGAATAAATAATTAATTTTTATAACATGCCATCACAATAATATTGATTCAAAACTCCCTGTATACATTTAAATGCGGCCTCAGTGAATTGATCGACATATCTTTCTATTCTAGTAAATGAGTTTGTTTAATTAATCTGATGTACTCTGTGCTTCATTTGTTTATTTGATTTTAAAAATCATAGCCGTAAAATTGTTATTCCAATTAATATACTCAATATTTTGTGATCTAATGTAATATGTACCTAAAATATTCAATGTTATTTTGCTTGTTTATTTGATTTTAAATGAGTAATATTTTGTGATCTAGCTAGGGGCCATATTTTATAATTAAAGTTTTCTATACACATATTATATAAACTAAAATATTATATTATAAATTTAACATATTTATATAAATTACTTTAATCTATTAAAATTAATTAATCGCGAGAATATTATAAAAATTATAAATATGTATGCCCATATTTTTAAATAATAAAACTTTCTTTAAATATAATGACGTTCGTTTATGCGTATGTTTCTGCATCATCCACTTAATTTTTCAAAAACATTAAATAAATTTTTTAATTTTAAAAATAAATTTAAGGAAATAAAATTTGAGATTATAGTAACGATAATAGCTCTCAATTAAATACCAGACATTTTAAAATTAAAATAGTAATAGTATTAATTTTTCCAAATAAAAATACAATTAAATTACAAAACATGCTTATTTTTTTTAGATGATAAAATTTTATTTACAATATCAATAAAAAGTTTTTATTTTTTAAGTTTATGTATGAGTTATTTTTTCATAAATTTTTTTTACTTTTAAATAATTTTTTATTATTATGAAAATGTATTTTTTAAATTTAATAATGTTTTATCCTTTTATTTAAAAAACAATTAAGGTAGAGAAGTCGTGATTTATTTTAAAAACTAATATTTTAAAACTCGATTTTGGTTTTAGATTTAGTGTCGGTCACAAGATAAAAACATCGATTTCAATAATTTCGATAATTTCGGTATCGACAGTTTCAATTTTTTCATAAATTATTTAAAATTTATAAATTTAAATTAAATTTAATAATAATTATTATTAAATATTAATTTTTTGGAAAAAATTAGCTTTAGTCATTTCAGCAGAACTTCTGCTGAAGTTATTGAAATTCGATAACTTTTTTTAGATTAATTTTGATCAAAATTGATCTAAAAATATCAAAAGTCAGAAGTTTAGTCAAATTTTAAAACCTTTTTAAAAACTGAATTGTTATTTTTTTAATTAATATTTTTTTTATATATTTGGACTTTATTATGTTCCCAGCCCCTACGAAGAATATTCCTCCGACACCCAGCCGCCGCCTTCACCAACCCGTGCCGTTCTCTGTGGGCCCCTTCCTAGTGCAAAACTGGCGACAGGTCAAATTTTCATAGGGATAAATTACTGAAAGGTTCCAAACTATTCCAAAACTTTCAATGTATTTTATTGACGTCCTTAATGTTTACTGAACATTACAATCCACTCTCCATTATTTACATTTATTATATAAAAGATTGTTCCTTTTAACATATTACTTTATTTTTTTCATCACTATCTTTATATAAATTCATGAATTTTCTTATTAATAGAGACATCATTAAACCTTTTATAATCGATATATTTTTTTGAAATTTAAGTCTACATTTTTTTTAATCTAATTATCATCTCTATACTCACACATTCTCTTATTTTCTAATTACATCATCTACGAATTTATGAAATTAATTATATAATAATCACTTAAATTATTTTATTTATAATATAATTTTCATCATTTACAATAAATCATTTCTCTATTGTCATAGCTTGAACCTCTTCTACTCATTTTGTAAATAAAATTTCTTACTTATTTTTAAATTTTTATTCTTTTTTTTTATATAATTTTTTATTACAATATAGTTAATTTCTATTTTGTATTTTGGATGATTTCAGAATATAATAATAAGAATTATTTGCTCATGATTTAATATTTCATGATGACTATGAGATATTTTTTATTTTACTTTCATACTATTAAAATAAAAAGAAAAATTATATCTTTTAGTGTGCACACAAAATAATATAAAAATTAAATAAGGTAAATAAGATAAAGAAAAATTTTAACTAGAGAAAATATGATATGCACTAAAAAAAATTTCTAGGCAAGAATGTAAATAAAAATATTAAATTATGTATTTTATGGTAGGTAAAAAAAAATTTAAATAAATTTTTTAAGTGGATATAAATGTTAGGAACGTAAAATTCAATTTTTTTTTTTTGGATTTAATTAAATTCTTAAAAACTGACTTCAAGGCCTTAAAGTAAAAAAGTAGAATCCAATTAAATTCTTAAAAACTGGCTTCAAGGCTGAGGTAAAAAGTAAATTTATTTGAGACCCAACAAAAAAGTAAGAATCTATATGTGATACGGATCCAACCTCAGTACCCGGATGCAATTTACCTTTAACATGAACAAAATAGCAGTACTCGGGAGATTTTGCGGAGGCTGGAGTGTACGATTGATCTGATTCCTCTTCCATTAAAGTGGGCAATCCCTAATGGCGGACGGACCTTAGATTATGGCGGACGGAATGAAGCGCGAGGAGAAGCTGGATTTCAGAGGCGCGGCGATATGTGGGGATCTTGAGGAGCGAAACCCGCCGATCTCGCTCCCCTGTCAATCTTCAGATACCGCGGTTCTCGCCGTCGACATTGGAGGTGCGTTTGATTTCGCCGGCACCTGTTTCGGTCAGCTGTTGTAGAGATCGACGCTGGAGATTATGATGCTGCTGGGTTTTGCCAGGCACGTTGATCAAATTGGTTTATTTCGAGGGAAATGCGGAGGTGAAGGGCGGAGGTCCGACGTCTGGGGGGCAGCTGAGATTTATCAAGTTTCAAACTAGTCATCTGGACCAGTGCTTGGGGTTCATTCGGTCGAAGAGGCTGCTCTATGGCAGAGGTAAATTGTCTTGGGCTTTTTCTTTTGCCTTGCGTTGTCAAAATTCTTAAAGATGATTGGATTGGCCAACATTTCTTTTACCTGTGAACTTCTTCTGGCAATTTTATCTGGCTATATAACTCAGTCATACGCCTCAGCACTGTAGGAATTTCAATAGTTGACTACGTTGTTATAGTAGAAGTTTGAGGTTGAAGATGACAAAACAAAGTGCTTCCTTTTTGGGTGTTTGTGCTTCAGTGCAAAGTACAATTTTGATTTTATTTTTTTTCGTTTTTTAAAAAGTTGAGTTAGACACGAAGAAGTTCATAGGTAAAATTAGAAGCAAACAGGGAGTTTATATACAAATTTGTTATCTCTATCTTGGGAAGTAAAAAGTATTTAACTTTCAAATTTCACACAAACCTCTTCTTTATGTTTTTATATTTTTCTTTTAAAAACTTTTTCCTTGTATACTATCACATATTCGGATTTCCTTAGTAGTCATTGTCATCTATCTATTTATTAAAACAAAGTTTGTGTAAGTAAATATAGTTCATGTGAAGACATCACCCACTTTTATTTAATGCTGATAAGAAAAAAGAGTAACGAGCTGAAAATTATTGTAAGAAAAGAGAGAACAAAATTTTGCATCACCTATGCATACAAGAAAGTAATAGAGGGAAGGAGTGTAGGAATGAATTTTACTATGATTGTCCTTCTTTTCTAGATTCCATTGAAAAGCATGGCATGACAAAGTGATGGTAATCCCTTGTTTTTATGCTATGCAGTTTCCTATGTTGCTTTCACTGTATGGTCAACATTGCTTTGAATTTTATGCAATGTAGTTTCCTAATGTTTGTTTATGAATTATGACTCTAGAACATTTATCGCCAGATAAAGTAAAGTTAAATACCTAATGCTTTTTTTATTCAGGTATAACAATGCTTGTTTACGAAGGTTTACCCTTGAAAATTTTCCAATGAATATGTGTTGAAAAGTTAAGTTTTCTAGATCTTATGTGACCAGCTTTTTTCTTGGAATGTGAAAATATAAGATCCCATGCCTTGTTTTAATTTTTGTTTGGAAACATAGATTATGTTCTTTACTGGAAATTACTAGCCCCATGCATAGATGATCTGTACTAGTTGCTTTATCAATTATTACATAAACTGACTGGAAAAAAATTGAATTTGTAAATTTCCTTTTAGATCCATGAACTTGGCCCTCATGTTCTTTAGATAATCCTCTTTTGAGTCTATGTACTTATGGGTTTGTACCAATTTTGTTTTGTACGTCACGTTCTTTTATTTATTTTGCAGAATCAGTTATGGGTTCAACAAAGATGAAACTGTTAATGAAGGTAGATATCCATCTCAAAGAACCACAAGGTTTGATTTTGGTCAGACTTTTGTAGATGTGCATTGCGAAAAAATGCTTATGCATCGTAGGAGCAAGCCCTAAAATTTATGGACATTATGGAGTGCAGATTCTTCATTTATGTCTTCATCAACAGCAGCTTATCTAAACTATAAAATTCCCCTTAATGATGGACTCTTTCACTGTATTGGCATATTGAGAGCTGCGTTTTTAGTTGTTTCTAGCTAGATCTTTATGAGCTTGGTTCTTTTTTATTTTATCTTATTTTATTCATTGTAGTTGGCTTTTAAATTTATCTGTTAATGTTGCTACCTCTTCTCTAAGTACATTATTTTAAATCCTATTTAGTAATCGTTACACTTAAATTTTAAATATGAGTGGTTACTTATTAACTGTAATATTATTCATTGATACATCAAATGGGATTGATCTCTTGACAACTAGTTATAGTATCATAAACGTACTTAAAACCAATCTAATTAAATCTTCATCATTATTGTTAACAACAGTTCTATCCCTAATTATCTGGGATTATCTTTATGTATTTTAGTATTTATTTCCAATGTTACATTTGGTGTAATCTAATAAATTTTCCATCACATGAATTTTATCATTTATTTCCACTATTGCATGTGTTGTTCTTACACCAAAGCTCATCTTAAAGTGTATATCTCTTTACATTGTTATGGGGTTCCTAACTGAACATATTCAAGAAAAGGTGTTTTGGTATAACCTTTTCGCTGATTATATTATTCTTATTAATAAGATTAGAGATGAGACTAAGGTGAAACTCAAGCTATAAAGAACTATTTTATAGTCTAAAGTTTTTCTTAGTAGATCTAAAATCTTATATATGAAATGAGAATTTAGTTAAGATGGAAGTACTTATATTGGGAAAGTGCTAACTAGTGATCAAGTTATCAAAAAATTATATAGTTTAAATACCTCAAATCAATCATACAAATTGATGGTGATATTATTAGTAGAATTTAAATAAGATGGATTAATGGAAGAATACATTTAGTGTGTTGTGTGATAAAAAAATTACATTCAAATTTAAAAGTAAATTTAATAAGATAGTAAAACTAATGATGTGATATGATATTAATTGCTGGCCTACAAAGAATAAATATATAAATAAAATAAATATCGTAGAGATGAAGATATTAAGGTAGATAAGTGGATATCCATAAAAGGATATGATGAGAATGAGTTTATTCAAGAGAAGGTTGGAATAGGCTCAATTGAGGATAAGCTCAGAAAAATTTTACTTAAATGATTTAGATAGATAAATTGTAGGTTAATAGAACTTTAGTAAGGAGAGTTGAGTTATTGGATCCTGTTCATGTAAAAAGAGGGAAAAAAAAGTAAAAAAAAAAGACAACATGAACTTATAAGGACCTGTTATTTGATAGAGTGAAATGAAAATAAAGGATTTGATAGAGTGAAATGGAATAAATGAGGACTAGCAGGTAAAGGCATGGTTGTTATTATTGGTGTTATTACATCCTTTTTCTTACTGTTCCTCTAAAAACAGTGTCAGCTTTCATTATGCATCCCTAAAATGCCATAGTAATTGATTTAATAAATAATATTATGTTTTTCTGAAAAATTTTGCTTAAGCTTCCATTGACTTTGTTCTCCACACTGCCACATTTTCATCACATATAAGGGAAGCACTACTAACCAAACACGTTAAAGATTAAATACTAGCCTACAGGAGTGGATAGATACGTGGACATATTAGTTCATACTTCTTTTGCTTGTATTAGAGCTAGGCAGTAACATTCTTGTAGTTTGGTAGGAGGATTTTCCAGGTGTTCAACATTTTGTTAGCTTCTTACGGTCAGAATGGCCCTTATGCATTGATCTTGTCATCCAGCTTTGGTTAGATCAAACTAGTTATCCAAAACAGCCCATCTTCTTCTTCGAGGAAAGTCCTATGGCTGAAGTTATCAGAAGCCTTTCTGCAACAATTAGTGGATGTTGAGTCACGTATTGTGGCTATAGCCATGGAAACTGAAAAACTTCTGTTCCTTATACTTCTTTTTATAAAGCAATCACCTGTTGAGCATACATATCATCTAATTTCATATGGTTCTTGCAGTTGTTTTCAGATCCGGTGTCTGCTTTTTATTGTTCTTGTTCTTGTTCTTGTTCTTGTTCTTCTTGTTCTTCTTCTTCTTCTTATTATTATTATTATTATTTTGTAACTTATTATTATTTTTTAAAAACTTAAAGTACATGCCATTATGGTGGACACTGCTTTTGCTACTATTGTTATTGCTGCTTATTACAATGAAAATTCTCTGTGGACTTCATATAAGTGAGTAACCATGCTTCATTCCTAGCACAACCTGGTGAACATTCTGATGTTGAAGCAGTACTATCAGATATTATGCAGGGCATATCTTTTATTTGATTATCCTACTTTTTGTGATGGGTAATATGACAATTGTACTCATAAATGTTTTTGCAATTCTTCTGTAGGCTACCGGTGGTGGGGCATTTAAATTTGCTGATATGTTCAATGAAAAATTAGGTGTTTCTCTTGATAAGTTGGATGAAATTGACAGTGTTGTAACTGGAGCTAACTTCTTGTTGAAGGTTAGTTGCTGAAACTTGTCTCTCTAGACTTCTTTTGCCTGTGAATTTTGCTTCTGCATCTAGCTACTCAAATATACTATACTGTTTGTAAGTGCTGTTATATGTTTGTTATAGTTGTTGAAATAAGCCTTCCTAGCATGCAGTGTAAGCTTTTGATTGTATTTATATGTTATCACGAAAATATATTTTAAGCAACTTTCTCTTCTTATACACAAGTATCTATTTAAGATGGGGTTGCTGCAACCATGGGTTTAGTGTAGCAGCTTCAGCATAATATCAAATTGTAAGAGAACTAACAAATTCAGAAATCTTCAAGTTCATCTTATTTTTTGTTCTCCTTTAGTACCACTAACAAAAATGCTCGTTATAAGTCGTCACACTTGGAATCAATTTGTTTTGTTATAAGCTAACTTGTTCATCCTATTGCTAAACTTTATTTTCCATTTTCTTGATCTTTTCTTAGAATGTTTTATTTTGTTGACTTGAGTACTAAAATATGACTTACTTAGAGAAGGAGTGGAACATTTAATCAAAAACTATTAATGACTTTTTGGGTTCACTCTGTTCTGATTCTATTTGCATAACCTATTTGAAAAGAAAAACAAAACCATTTGATGTTTGGTCCTTTTGATTTGTTTTCAGAGGGCTGTTTAATTTGAAGAAGTAAGAACCTATGTACAACCTTGAAAGGATTCTATTACAAAAATACATTATAATTTATCTATAACTATACTAGAAGAGAGACTTAAGCAAGAGAAAAAAATTGTCTTTTTCTCAATAATACATTATAGCCATTTATTTTTCATTAAAACACATTACAGTCATTAATATAAAAAACTTTTTGTCCCATCTAAATTCTGTCCTTTTCTCCATTGCTTAACTAATTAGTGGGTCCCGCTAATATAGAGAGAGAAAGAGACGAGGGCGGCAAGCTGTTCTTGCCTCTTTTCTCCCTCAAATTTCACTCCCCTCTTCTCTATTTCTCTCTCTTTTCTCTTCTTCCCTCTCTCCTCTTCTCTTTCCCATTTCTCTCTTTCTCAACTAGCCACAACTCCTTTCTATTCTTCTCTGCACTTCTCTTTCCTTTTTTCTATTTCTCTTTATTTAAATAAAAATAATATGTTATGAAATAAATATAAATAATTATTAATATTTATACGACCGTTGACGAGTCAAGTTTCAGCAAATTTATCTCAACACAAACTTGATGATTTCGAGTTCGAGTCGACTAAAATCTAGTTAATTTCGATTTGATTTTCCAGTTAAATTGATCTTAATTTTTAATCTTATTTTTTGATTTAAATATTTATTTTGCATATAATATATATTTTATATATTTATAACTGTTCTAAAAGAGAGACATAAGCAGGAGAATTGTTTTTTGCCTTTTTCTTAAGAATACATTATAGTTATTTATTTTTCATTAAAACACATCACAGTCATTAATATAAAAACATTTTGTTCTGTCTGAATTCTATTCTTTTTCCCACCACTTAACTAATTAGTGGGTCTCGCTTATAGAGAGAGAAAGAGAGGAGGGCGGCAAGTTGTTCCCGCCTCTCTTGTCCCTCAACTTTCTCTCTCATCTTCGCTGTTTCTCTCACTTTCGCCTCACTTTTCTCTTTGTTCTTCTCTCTCTTTTCTTCTCCTCTCTCCAATTTCTTTTTCCTCTTCTTTCCTATTTCTCTCTCTCAATTGGTCGCAAGTCCTCTCTCTTCTTCTCTCCCCTCTTCTCTATTTTTATTTATTTAAGTAAAAATAATATTTTATTAAATAAACATAAATGATTATTAATATTTGTACAACTATTGACGAGTCGAGTTTCAGTGAATTTGCCTCAACACAAATTCGACGATTTCAAGTTTGAGTCGACTAAAATCTATTTGATTTCAAGTCAATTTTTCAGTTGAATCGATTTTAATTTTAAATTTTATTTTTTGATTTATATATTCATCTTGTATATAATATATTTTTTATTTATCTACACTAAAAGAGAGACTTAAGCAGGAGAAAATTTTGTCTTATTCTCAGGAATACATCATAGCCATTTATTTTTTATTAAAAATATCACAGGCACTAATATAAAAAATTTGTCTCATCTTAATTCTATCCTTTCCCCATTGCTTACCTATTTAGTGGGTTCTGCTAATATATAGAGAGAAAGAAAGGAGGGCAGCAAGCTATTCCTTATCTTTCTTCTCCTTCAACTTTCACCATGTTCTTTATTTCTTTCTGTTTCTTCCACTCCTCTATTCTTCTCGCGCTTCTCTTTCTCAACTTGTCGCAGTTCCTTTCTCTTCTTCTATCTCAATTGACCGCAACTTCTTTCTCTTCTTCTCTGTCCTCTTCTCTATTTCTCTTTTTTTTAAATAAAAATAATATTTTTATGAAATAAATATAAATAATTATTAACATTTGTATGTCTGTTAATAAGTTGAGTTACAACGAATTCACCTCAATACAAACTCGATGATTTTGAGTTCGAGTCGAGTGATTCGAGTTGACTAAAATTTATTTGATTTTGAGTCAATTTTTTAGTTGAATCAATCTTAATTTTTAATCTAGTTATTCATGTACATAAAATATATTATGGGTAATTTTATATAGGTTTCTGAGGCATATCCATGATTCTATTCAGATCCACAAAATTGAATATACGTGGTTTAGATCCCTTTTGCCTAAACTTGTTTCCACGTGGGTTCATTTTGACAAATTTCGTTAAGTTTGACTATTAATTTGTTATTTTAAAAATTTAAAATATATGTTTAAATATTAAAAATTCCTATTATAGATTAAAATATAGAGAAAAAAATAAGTTGAGGTTAGAATAGCAATTAGAAATACTTAAACATATTTGTAATGCTTAAATTTGTATTTTTAATTTGTTTAAAATGATAACTTAACGGTCAAACTTAACAAAATCAGTTAGAAAGGACCCGCGTGATCAAACTTTTCTTTGGGAGGGAACCAAATGGCACATTTTTATTTTTATAGACCTCCGTGGAATCTTGGTTATACCTTAGGGGCCCGAATGGAATTACTCTAATATATTAATATACATTTGAAAAGCTTGCATACATATTATTATATAAATGTTGAGTCGATTATGGGTTGAATCATTTTTTTAAAAGCATGTTAACTTTTGATTTCGATATTCATCTTGTATATAATATATATTTTATTTAATTTATATATAACATATTCATGTAAAAAATATGTTAATATATATTTAGAAAGCCTGCATACATATTATTATTATACAAATATCGAATCAATTTTTTTCGAGCGAGTTATATTAAGTACATATTAATATAATATAAATTTTGATTATATTATTATTAATGTATATATTAATACGTATGAGTGAATTTTGATTAAGTTTCAAGATTCTGGTATTTTGCTCACCATTAAATAGTTGTAATATTTTATAACATTTTTTATTTTCAATTTTATTATTAATAACTATTTCAACAAATTATTGTAATATTAGTTTTTGATTATATTTAATTATTTTTATTAATGATAAGTATTATTATAATGTTAGCTCACAGAACTTCACCATTTTCATGAGGCCAATGATGTGCGTGAATTTCGTACAACTCAGCCTGTAGAGATATTTAAATTTCGCCTAATTTTTTAAAATTATTGAATTTAAATAAAAGACTACATTATAACTTTTATTGTTTCATCTCTCAAAAAATTGTTAACTTTTAATTTTAAAAATGCAAATAGGAAAGAAATAATGTAAAATTATAAATTAATTTCTCAATTTTTTAACTTGTTACATTTAAGTCCTAGATGATGTGCTAACCAAAAAAAAGTCGACGTATGGTGTTTGGCTTCAAGACGCTACGTGAGCCTTATGTGGGTCATCAAGTTGGTTCCGCGAAGTCGATAATGCATACGAGCTTCTGACTATCTACTTTGTTTATGTTTGTTATATGTAGTATTTCTATAGCAACTTCACTTTTATAATTTAAATTAAAATTTTATGATATATGTTATTATTCTACACGTGTCATCAAACAAATATATTTTTTTGATAAAATCAAAAAATATTTGGTATATAATTGTTTTTATATTCTTTTGCCCCAAACATCATAATTCCTCCCATCCCAATTAAAAATTATAGCAGTATAGATTCGAACTTGAGATCCCCTGATTTTAGACAAGTTTCCTCCCTATGAGCTAGAAGAAGCTCAACAATATATGGTTTTTTTGTTTTTTTATTATTGCCTTTATTTGCATGAGATCTTCCAATATTCAAAAACAAGAGTTGATTTATTTTTCATATGTAAAATTTGACTAATATTTATTTTGCAATTAATCCCTACGAATAAGTTACAAAATAATATTATAAAAAACCTTTAATATCATTCTAATTTTTTTGGAATATAATAATAATAGTTCCTTAAATTATATTACTATAAAGCATGCAATGCATGTGCATCCCACTAGTATTTAGACAATGGTATGAAATATCTATTCATAGGACTTTTCATTGTTGTTCTACATTTTGAAATTTCAAGTTATTCTTGCCAGCATGAGTTCAATACCCTAAGTTTGGAATTTCGTTCAGGTGATACAGACAAAATCATTATCACCATCATCATCACTCATCTTATTTATACTATTTTGGGTGGTCTGCTTTATAAATCCTTTTTACTCGTCATTATTTTTATATTTTCTTTTTCTTTTTAGTTATACTTACCTCAAATTATTTTATATAATGTCCAACAAAGCTTTTGGCTATCAAGTTATTTCATATGACTCATCATTGTCAAGTAATTTTGATTTACTTGCATCAAATGCCAACAAACATAAGAAGTAATTAATTACTTGTTTTGATCTAACCTTTTACCTAAAAGTAAAGTGTTGTAATTTTTTTTAGATTGTTTATGGAGTCGTGTGCATATTATACAACTTTGTTATTTCTGTTTTTTCTACCTTTCTTAGTTCTATGTTTTTTCTTTTTTTTGTGATAATTAGTTCTATGTTATTATTTCTCTAAAAATTGTACAACTCTAATAATACTTGAACGGTACAACTACAATGATACTGGCTTGTACATGAACGTAAGTGATGGGCAAATTGTATTATCATTAACAATAATAGTAAGTACTATAAAAGAAATATTGTTTACATGGATAATATGATTGGAAATATTACAAAAAGAAATGAATATATCAAAGGGAATGTTTTAGAAATAATAATTATTGGAGAGAAATTTTGAAAATGGTAAATTATTAACATGCCCTTATAATTTGATCATAATTAGGAAATGATCCAAAAAATATCGAACACTTGGAGGCTTATAATTTAAATGTCATGACGCAGGTCCTTATATTTTTGGTTGTTTTAACACCATAGCATTATCAATGGAATTTGTTAGTTTTTCAATTTTATAGGCCTCAAGAACGTAAAAAATTGATAAAAACTACACATTGCTGCTCTTAAATATTAGAAATACCCCTTTTCACCTCCTCACTCCTCTTTTTCCCCACCTCCACTTCCAAGCCATCGATTGCCTTCATTGTTGGTGTTTGTTGGAGTGCGCTCTCTCTATGGCAAGTTGCCATGGCTCCCTCTTCCCTTTCTTTCTCTCTTTCTATGTGTGTGTCTTTCCCTTCATCTCTTTATCAGGAGGACTTGTCGGGTCATCTCTTTTTATCTTTCTTCTTTTATCTGTTTCTCTTTTCCTTGCTCTCTTTATCTCTCTTTCTATTGACTTATACTTCTCTCTTTATTGCTTTCTCTTTCGACAAAGCTAGCGAGATAGTTTTGCGGGGGGGGGGGGGGGGGGTGAAAGGTGGGGTTGAGGGAAAGCATCTACAGTGCTGTATTGTGTCGTCCAAATCTTATTCTCTAGCATCATGTAGAGGTTTAAGATCGCAAAAACCATATCCTTCATAAATGTCGGGGATGCCATTTTCTGTCAATCTCTCTCACTAGCCAGATAGTGATGATCGACAGTCTCTCTCTCTCTCTTACTAGCTGGACAGTGATGTCTGCCTCTTTTATCTTCTCTCTTGTTGCACTTCGCAGCCTATTTAGTGTCGCCATTGGATGATACTAACTAGATCCAGTTGATCCAGCTCTTTGTAGTTGGAGGATACCCAGCTTCCCTACCATCGGCCACTGCCATCTACATGTGACCAAAGATAGATTAATAGAGGAGGGAAGAGGAGATAGAGATAGAGATATACAGAGAGAGGGGGAGATGAGGACATGGTTCCAGGGATAGAAGAGAGAGAAGAGAGAAAAATGTTAGGAGGAGAAGAGAAATTTTAAAGGTATTTTGGTCCTTTTTGTGAGTGTTATAATACTTAAACCATAGGGGCCTATGAGTAATTTTCCCTTATAAAAAGTACATTTGTATATATTTGATATGTATAGTGGATAACTGATGATATGTTAGAGGTTCTAAAGAAAGATTTGCGTAAATTATAGAAGAAGTGCAGCATTAAACAGGAACTTTGGCAAAGAAACCATGAAGTCATTTAAAAGTCACAAAGAGGTTAAAGTCTCAACAGGACAGGGAAAAATATAATTTACAGCTCGATATGAGAAAGGAAGCTAATTAGCAGCCTCAAATTTCCCTCATTGTGTTCAATTTCACAGCTTTTTGTTTGAAATGTAAATGAAATTGCTGTTTGACTCTTTCCTCCCCATGGTTTTGCAGAATATTTCTAATGAATCCTTTACATTCATTCATGAAAGAAGGAATCCTGTAGAAATTAACCAAAAGTGCTTATTTCCATACCTTCTTGTCAATATTGGTTCGGGAGTCAGTATGATAAAGGTAATTCTACTAATCAAACAATTACAGATACTCAACCTTTCTTCTGTAGGAAGTCTTCCTGCGTGTAAGCCCTAATAAATGACAATAGCTTGTAGGTTATGGGAAACAGGAAGTTTGAACGGGTGACCGGTACTCATATAGGTGGTGGTACTATGTTTGGGTTGGCTAAACTTTTGACAGGTTGCGCAAGGTAACTTTACGCATCACTTGCATCAATCCTTACTTTCATCAATGAATCATAAGCATATGCACACATTCTTTCTTCCTATGAATATATGAGAATCAGAGCATTGTCAATAAGTCTCTTTACAGAAGAAATAAAATTACTAAGAGTTTCAGAACGAACTCACTTTGTTTTTTGTTTGTCATTTCAGTTATGATGAATTTTTAAAATTGAGCCAGCAAGGGGACAATCTTGTACTAGACTTGATTGTTAAAGACATTTGCGGGGAACTTGTTTGTCAAAAGGTAAATTTTCTCCTTGTTCGGTTGCTTCTCGTGTCTTGCAATGCTATTAAAAATATTGATTGTAAATTTTGCATTTTATCGCAAGAAGTATTGCACTATAGGTAAGATTAATTGTTGAAGTATTCTCTTATAGCATGCTAGTCTGTTTGTCGTAGTTGTTCTTGTAGTCCTATGTCTATTCTATTGTCCTTGCTTTTCATTTTCTTATCATAGGTGCCCTTTGCAAATTATTGCACTCTAGCATTTTACTGTTTCCCTAAGTAGGTTTGAATGTGAGTATAAAGAAAAAATTTTGTAATGATTTAGAAGAGTTGGTAGAAGGAATACCTCAGAAAGAGAGAATATTTATCAAAGATTTAAACGAACAAGTTAGAACCATTACTGAAAAATTTAATAGCATTCATGGTGAGTATGATTTTGGGGACTAATGAAGACGGTAAAACTATTTTGGAGTTTTTTTTATTTATTTTTTTGATTGCTAATACTCTATTTAAGAGCTGAGATGAGCATATTATCACTCATAAGAACACAGATTGATTATTTTCTTATAAGAAAAAAATATCGCTTGGATTGTAAAGATTATAAGATCATTTTAAGTAAATGCTTGACTACCTAATATTAATTAATTGTCTTAAATTTTAAGATAAAGAATTGAAGAAAAAACAGTAAGTCAAAATAGTGCCTTCGGACTTGATGTTGAAATATAAAGAATAAGAATAATTTTTTTTTTTAAGAAGGGGGTTTAGAACATAGGCAGTTGGATATTGAAGGGAAGTTAATTTTATATAGTTGAAGGTTGCTAACTGTATTCATAAGATTTCAAAGGATGTGTTAGGAGAATGTAAAGAAAAAATTTTAAATAATAAAAAATATTTGGTAGTAGAAAGAAGAAATATAAGAAAAGATTAAAAAAAAAGTTTATTATAAATACTGGTATAAGTATAAGAGCAAAAAGAATTTAAAGAAATATAAAATTGCCCGATGAGAATCCAAAAAAATAGTATGTAATGTAAATGATGATTTTTTGATGATCTTTATAGGAAGTTTCACACTAAAGAAGAAGAAAAATACATATACAAACTTGCTAAAGTAAAATATAAGAAAACTAAGGACCTGACTAGAGTAAAATGTATTAAAAATAAGGATTAAAAATTAATTTTTAAGGATAAAAATATTCAACATAGATGAATGAGTTACTTTGAAAGACTTTTCAATGATGGTTGTGATGATATGATTGGTCTTATTGATTTTAGCTTCCAAAAAAAGATAAAAAATTACTCTTACATTTGATGTATAAGTAAAACTAAACTTGGGGAGGCTAAATGAAGATCGGATCGGAAAGTATTTTAATAGATATTTAAAAATGTATGATAGATGAAAGAGTTTTTTGGTTCACTAGGTTATTTAATATAATTTTGAAGATTAAAAGAATACCAAATGAATGGAGAAAGAGTTAATTTGCACCTATTTATAAGAGTAAAAATGATATATAAGATTTTGCTAACTGTAAAGGAATTAAGTTAATAAGTCATATTTTAAAACTTCAGAGGAAAATGATCGAGCATAAATTGTCGTTGTATTAGAATATCATAAAATTAATTTAGTTTTATGCCAAACAGATTTAATATCGAAACTATTTATTTATTGATAGGTTTGATGGAGATATTTAGAGATAAAAAAGAAGATCTGCATTTAGTTTTCATTGATTTTAAATAAAGTCTCATACAAAGTGCTCTAGAGAGTTTTAAAAATGAAAAGGATTTGTACTACTTATATTCATGTTATTTAGGATATATATAAAGAGGTTGTTACATGTATTCGAACATGTGAAAATTTGATTAATAATTTTTTTATTTCAGTTGGTTTACACCAAGGTTCAGCTTTAAGGCTATATTTCTTTGCATTGATTATGACAATTTTGACTAGACATATTTAAGGAAATGTGTCTTGGTGCATTTTACAGTTGATATTCTTATTGATAAGACTAGAAAAAGTGCTAAGATAAAACTCTATAGAGAAATACATTAGAATCTAATGATTTTCCTTTTAGCAGATCAAAAATTGAATATATGGAATACAAATTTAGTTAAGATAGAAACGCTTAATAAGGAGATAATAATTCATAATCAAGTTATTAAGGAGAGCAAGCAGATTAGATATAGGATCAATCATACAAAATAACGGTGAAATAAATGACGGTATTATTGTAGGATCCAAGCAGAATGGATAAAATGGAGAAATATATCTAGTATATTATGTAATAAAAAAATTTTAGTTAGACTTAGAGGTAAATTTTATAGAATAATTATAAAATCAGTAATGTTATATGATGCTAAATGTTAGCCTATAAGGTAGAAACACATAAATAAAATAAGTGTCGCAGAAATGAGGATGTTAAGGTGGATGAGCGAGTTATGCGAAAGAATTGGATGAAAAATAGCATATTTGTAAAAGATTGAAATGTTCTCAATTGAAGATAAGCTTAAAGAGAGTCGATTTACATAGTTTGGACATATAAATCGTAGGTTGATAGAAGCTCTAGTAAGAAAAATTAGATTATTGGATCTTGCCTACATAAAAGGAGAAAGAGGAAGACCAAAAAGGACATGACAAGAAATTTTAAGGACTGATCTTACATATTTGATGTTAAATAAGAATTTGTTATATGATAGAGTGTAATGAAAACAAATAATTTATGTAGCTCACTCGATTTAGTGAGATAAAAGCTTGGTTTGTTGTTTGTTATTCTTGTTTAGCATTTTAGTATTTTACTGTTTAGAAATTTTGCTTCTTGATTGTAGAAAGCTTATTCAAACATCTTTGGGCGACAAAGCTTTAGTCCCCAACTAGTTAGTTAAGCTACTTGAATTTCTTTTATCCATTTAGTTCAAATTACAATAATTCTTTGGTGGGGATACCATGATCGACCGTCGATTCATTCCTGGCAGAGTTTACCGTCGACGGCCGAGATTTAGCCATGCTGCTTTGATCTGGATTGATTGACTAGTAGGACAGATTTGGAAAAATGGATGCTGCGGATCGCTGGCTCGATGGATTGAAATCTCCTATTCATTCTGATTGATTGGAGATTTCATTTTGGGATTTTATTTCTCGCATTTATTTTGTATTAGTTGTTCCTATTTCAGTGATCATTATTTTAGGCATGTTATCTAATATTTTCTTATTTGTGTGAGGAATTTATTATATTATGTATTTTTTTTTATTGAGTCGGTCTGTATGGAGGCCTATATAAACGCCTCCTTGTTACTCTTATTTTCTTAATGCTGAATAAATCTGATTTGTGTTTTCCTTTGAGATTATCTGATTCTAGAATGAATCGATATTTCAAATAAGGACCTAAACTCGACCCGCCCCAGCTCTTCACTCCAGATTCGATTCCATTCATCTTACACCTTCCAACATTCACCTCGACTCCTCATCCACTCCCCCTGCTAGCCTGCGTTCCTGCGCCCAGTTCGCCGACACCGATCTGACGTGGATGCATCGTCGTGCCTCGATGTCAACCGACGGCGCGATCGCGCCTACTGCTGTTACACCGACGCGCCTCAGCGGCTACGCCCGACGCCCTGGTGCAGTTCCACCCGAGGCTTTCCGCCCGCGCGCACCTCTTTGTTAGCGTGCTCGCACGCGTCTGCGCTTGGTCTGCGCCCCTGACCGCGCTCCTGCCTGAGCGCACCACCGTGCGACTGCCCGAGCGCTCCCGCTACACCTGCCAGCGCGCGTCCACGCGCCTGCCTAGCGCGTCAGCGCGCCTCTGCCCGAGAGCTCCTGCACGCGCCTACCCGAGAGCTCTCGCGCCAGCCTGCACGCCCACCAGCGCCCAGCACCGCCCGCGCGCCCTCCTGTGGCCCAGCACCGCCCGCGCGCCCTCCTGTGCTCCAGCACCTGCGCGCTCGTGCGTCTGTGCCCGCCTGCGTCCGCACCCGCACCCGCACCCGAGCTCGCGTGCGCTCAGCTAACCGAGCCCTATTTTTTTGGGAAAATTACGTGATCCCTGAAATTTTTCGACTTAGGTACGAATTTCAGCAACCTTTAACCTGGTTAAATCGAGTACTCTGGATCATTCTGCTCGCTTGTGATTTGCTCGAACTTGTTCCGCATGTGCGACCTTTCATTATTGAGTGAATTTGAATTGCTGTTGTTAAATATTGTGAGACCCTCAATCCTGTTCTCCGTTTCTGATTTGTTGAAAACCGGATTGCGCCCTAATCTGAATTGGTAATTTTTCAATTACCTTTGATCTAATTTATTTAAAATTTTAAAAGTAATTGGTTTTGCGGGCTTAATTAATTTCTCAATCATCACAAAATTATTCTCTGATATTCAAGCATTAGTTTGCGAATAATCTGCTTTATAAAATTGCTGATCTCTAAACTGCATTGACATTCATCTATCCCGCATCATTCTTTATAAGGCCAATTGAGTCAAGCTTATGTCTAATGACCATATCCTTAATTATTCTTTATCTTCCCTTCACCCTCTGATGTAGGGCGCACTCAGTATCACTTTTGTTGATGTTATCGGCAGATTTAACAGATTTTGGCCACCGATATATTGTACTTTATTTATCTATATTTTATGTTATCTTTTATATTGTGAGCATTCATGTATTTGATATTTATATTATATTTTTGGGTAATTCCACTTAGGCCTCTGAGGTATATCTAATTTGCCCTCCAAGTTCACAAACGTCAAAACATGCCGTACAGGTCTACAATAATTACAATATAGTTCACCAGGGCTCTAGTTATTTTTAAAAGGCTTTTAATCAAGTCCAATATAATGTTTTCTATTTAAAATACTGTTATTTCATTAAAAAGTAAAATTAAATTAAATTAAATATTTTTTCAATTACAATTTTACCCTCGCGCGCAGTGCGTCCGCAGACTGGCCGCCTGCGCTCGGCCTCGAGCGGCAACCGGCAGCAGCGCGCTCAGGCAACCAGCAGCCTACACGCGGACTCAGGGGCACGTGGCAGCACACAGGCGTAAGGTGGCGCGCTGCGGCAATCCGTGCGAGAACGCCGCGGCCGCGCTCTGCGGGCCGCCTGCGCTAGGACACCGGCCGGCAACCCGCCGACGCTTGAGGCCGCGCGCAGGTTCTCCGGCATCCTCAATGGTATATTTTGAAAATTAACATATTAAGGGAGGGTATTTTTGTCATTTTTATAATACATAACAGATTTGTCACTGAGGGACCATGATGTCCCATGTAATATTTTTTGCAGACCTGTATGATATGTTTTGAGATTTGTCGACTTTTGTGTTCAAGTAAGCAAACCTCAAGGGCCTAAAGGGAATTACCCCTATATTTTTTTTTATTTTGAGTGAGGAGTGGTCATTATGTTTTTTTGGTGTCACTTATTTTGGATTATATGGGTTATAATAAGTGGCATGTAATTTTGGCTTTATTTGAGTTATGGATTATGATAGGTTATTGGATTATTGATTTTGTGAGAATTAGAGAGTTGTCTTTCATTTGCTCTCTCCATCTGTTTGGTTTCCCCTTTAATGAATGAAGGGCATGGAAGCATTACTTAACTCTTTTATATTGTTGGAGAATTTTCATTTGGTGAGTTCTAGTTGAAAAGAAATTTGGAGGATCTCCATCGTTGGCTGTCTGGTGGGGACACCACAATCGACCGTCGATTCATTCCTGACAGAGTTTACCGTCGATGGCCGAGATCTAGCCATGCTGCTTCAATTTGGATTGATTGACTATTAGGACAGATTGGGAAAGATGGATGCTGCGGATCGCTGACTCGATGGATTGGAAATCTCCTATTCATTCTGATTGATTGGAGATTCCATTTTGGAATGATTTTATTTCTCGCATTTATTTTATATTAGTTGTTTCTATTCAGTGATCATTTATTTAGGCATGTTATCTAGTAATTTTCTCGTTTGTGTGAGGAATTTATTACATTATGTATTTTTCTTCTATTGAGTCAGTCTGTATGGAGGCTATATAAACGCCTCCCTGTTACTCTTATTTCTTTAATGCTGAATAAATTATTTGTGTTTTCCTTGGATTATCTGATCTGGAATGAATCGATATCCTGGATAGGGAAGGCTTGGGCCTTGGGTGAGAATCCCTAAACTCCACCCGCTCAGTTCTTCACCTTCGGTTCGATTCTGTTTGCTTGCACTTCTAAGCCTTCACCGTGTTTCGACTTCACTCACTCCGCTCAACCGCGTCGTGCTGTTTCCGCCAGAATCTTCGACGCGCCTGTGCGGGCCCCTGCGTCTGACTCCCCGTGCTAGCGCCCGCTAAGCCGCAGCCGTCCATCGCCGCTCTCGCGCCCGTCGGCGCCGCCGCTCGCCGGCGCCTGCGCCAGTCGACGCTTCCCGCACGCCCGCCACGCCTGCACGCCCGCACCCCCGCCTCGCCTGAGCCAGCGCTCCCGCCTCATCCGCGCCCATCTCGCCGCCGCCCGCTTCGCTCTGTCCCGCGCATCCGCCCGCTTCGCTCGTCCCGCCTGTCCGCCTCGCCCGTCTTGCCCGCTTCGTTTGCGCCCGAGCGCCCTGCGATAGACCTAGTCCTATTTTGGAAAAAAAATTACATTTTTATCCTTGAGTTTTCTGGTTTAGGTACGACTTTCAACAAAACCTTTAACCTGGTAAAATCGAATAATCTTGATTTTTTCTACTCGCTTGTGATTTGCTCGAATTTGTCCCGCTTGTGCGACCTTTCATTATTGAGTGATTTTCAATTACTGTTGATTAAATATTGTGAGACCCTTAATCTTGTTCCCTGTTTCTGATTTATTGAAAACTGAATTGCGCCCTAATCTGAATTGATAATTTTTCAATTACCTTCAATCTAATTTATTTAAAATTTTAAAAGGAATCAGTTTTTGCGGGTTTAATTAATTTCTCAGTCATTACAAAATTATTCTCTGATATTTAGCATTATTTTGTTAATAATCTACTTTATAATATTGCTGATCTCTAAACCGCATCATCATTCATCTATCCCGCATCACCGTCGGCTTTTGTTCAACTGCCACCAGTTGTTTGTCACCGCTTCTGAGGAGGTTGTTATCATTGTTATCATGGAGTTGTGAACTTCATCTAAGCCATTGGAGGGACCATTGGTTAAAAGGACTTCATGCAAGGGAGTCACGTGGAGTTTCCTACGAGTTTGACGCCAGTTTATGTTGTGCATCAAAGTGGTTTGAGTCCTTTAATTATCTTTTTATTTTCCCTTTTATCGTTCTTTGTTGTATGCCATTTGCGTGTTATCTTTTATGTTTCCTCTATATGTTAAAAACATGGATATTATGTTATTTGCCTCTATTATTCTATGTGCTTGCTTCTTAGAAGTTTTTTTTTTTTTTTTGTAGTTGTGGCTAGTTAATCTGTATCACCTCTAAAATCTATGTGTCATATTATGTAATTTAGTTTATCTTATTTTGAAGTTAGATTCCTCTCTAAGTTCACAATTTTTTTTAAAAAAATTAATAAAAGAATATTTTCTTTGCTGCATTTGCATCACTCTCTTTGCCATCGAGATGATGTAAACCCTTATGTATATGCACAGGAGCTTCTAAAAGTCAATGATAAACATTACCAAATCACCTTAAATGTCCAAATTGTCTCACATAGGTGCCATGCCAACTCTTTCATGATACAATCCACCTTAGTATGAAATCTCGTTCATATGAGCACTCGTAATTATGCTATGGTACGCTTTTGGATACTTTGTAAAGTTCACAACACCAACTCCCGTGTATTATACCTAGTTGGATAGTGTGCTTTAATAGAATTCTCTTTCAATTTGATAGTAATCTTCTTACTGTGTGGAGCCCTTTTCGTAGTTGTCAATTTCAACCGTTCTTTCTTGATTTTTTGGCATCTTCCTTTATATTCAAACATTGTTGCGTGTTATGTGTGATGCTTGAAGTACATGGTACTACTTTTATTAAGTATTCACACTTATGACTTGAAATTATGGATGAAAAGGTGGAATGTGAGGGTTGTTTGTTTGTAGGGCTATTTTTAATTAGGATAATGACTTTGATGTGGTTTTTTGTTTTGACATTTGTGAAAGATTTGAAATAAAACTTTATTTTGAGATTATGTTAAATAAAGTTTGTTTTTAATTTTGAAATTTGTGTATGATGTGACTTATAAAATTAATTTTAACTAGGGTTGAAGTTAACTCAGCAACCAAACAGGGGCAAAGGTTAACTTTGTTCTCCATTATGCAAATTTACATCATTGTAGTATTATTATGATTAAAGACTCTGTAGCTTGGAACTTGTACCATATCTGCAGCATAACACACAAATTATGCTCGATTATTTACTCTGAATATATAGGTGAACAAAGTGAATACATTCAAACCATAGAGCAAATGGTTCTTGAAAATTCTAGAATATGATAACTGCTCGTGTAATTTACCTGTCATGATTTGATTCAAATTTGGCAGAGTTCTGCCTATTTTATCAAGAAATTTAAGGACATCTGAATAGGGAATACAGCCTTTTCACTTTTTTAACGTGCAAGGTAAGAAAAATATCCATAAAATATGACCATTTATCATAAGCAATGTATTAATCAAAAAACATACGGGAACCATGCTATGTGGTAACTAGTTGTCTAGAACCATGAGAAGCAACTGATCGCCACTAGAATTGGCACAGTTAGGTTTAGTTCGTGCTTAGGCACTTATTATAAGTCTTGGGATAAGTTAAACTATGGAATTGGATATTTACATGTAAGTGTTTCTGTTGACGTGTGTATCTTTTAGATGAGTAGATGTGCTTTCACTGACCAAGACCTACCATTCAGCAAGGTCTATCTGCATCCACACTTGCTTCGAGCTTTGGAAAGGTGATGAGTTCAAGAAGAAATCTTTCTGATTACAAAGCTGAGGATCTTGCTACAACATTGTTGAGTGCATTTACGTACAACATTGCACAAGTAAGGTTGTTCTTTTCATGTTTCTTTCTAGGTTATAGACTTAATTGTACAATACTGAAACCTGCTATTTGTTCCTACTTATTTGAGATTATGCTAAGTTTTGTTCTATATTGCAAAGTGGCCTCAGAACCATGAAGGTCCGTCTACTTTATATACAAGATATCATAATGTTACAACTTACAGGACTCTAGTGTCTCCTTTTACTATGTTTTTCCTGTTCTGCACACAAGTTACTGGGTGAGCTGTCCTTGTCTGGCACGAAATCTTCTCTATTGGAGGAAAGAAAGTATACTATTTACCATTAAGGACAACTCTAGTCCATGGAGACCTTTTTCAGTTCGAGTAAACGCAAGTCTGTTTGACTTGCGTTGAATTTTACATTACTTTTTCTCTTGAAAATGCATAGTAGAACATATGAAAATCTCCTTCTGATCTTTTAGAAGGCCATGCTTGGTCTTTTTGCTCATTCAGTCATGCCAACAAGAGCATGATAAACTATCTAAATAACTTTCTTCCATATGTTATTAATTTTCAATGTTTGATGTGCATGCTCCAGGTCTCATTCCTTGTAGCTTCACTTTTAAGACTCAAGAGGGTTTATTTTGGAGGATCCTACATAAGGGGACATGCTAGCACAATGGACAACATTTCTTATGCCATTGATTTTTGGTATCAATACATGTCAATTCCTTTGGTGGTTGTAGCAATTACCATTTGCAGATTAGCTTGCAATTGTGTTGTTATTGTCTAATATTCACATACCTTTATTGGTGCATTAATAAATATATTTTTTTCTCTCTTTAAGGTCAAAAGGTCAAATGCAAGCACTTTTCTTACGTCATGAGGGTTTTTTGGGAGCTTTGGGTGCATTAATGAGTAACGGGAATCTTGATAATGATGACTTAACACTTGGAGATTCAGAGGAGCATGTAAGTAATACATAAAACGGTAGCTTCTGATCAGAAGCTACTTTCTTTTTTGAGATTTCAAAACAAAACATAGCTTATTCAAAAAAAAATGTAGCTTTTTATCATAGAAATATGCCTGCTCACTGTTAAAAATTTAAAACTATATGCTGGCATAAAAGCTTGATATATGTAAAATTATGCTTGTTGTGAGTGTTTTTTTGTCAACATGTTTTCTAAAATTTATGCATCTTATCAACATCTACTATGCAACTTGTTGAGCCCTTGTCATATATCCAAGTGACTAGATAGCATGAACATGCATACATACATAAAATAGGAGTTTTCTAAAATTGGAGTTTTCCAATAACATTTTTGTTTTTCCATTTTTATGTGGGCTTAGGTCAAATTTCGAGAAAATAGATACTAGTGTAGTTGTATAGTGACTGCAAACTAATGGACTGTAGTTATGCCAGCAGAAAATTTGAGAAATTTATGATGACTGTGACATTAAACTAGATTATGATTCTGAACTCAACTCTATGACACTAAGCTAACCAAACTGAAGCAAATTTAATGTAGAATTGTGGAGTTTATGGCATCAAGTTGATGCAGGACGGAAATGAATAATGGTAATTTTTAATTTATAATTAGCAAATTATTTTAATTAAGTGTAAAATATTTTTAAATAAATTATATGATAAATAATATTTTTAATTAAAATTTTTAAAATTAAAATTAAACTGGTTCATTTGATAAATAAGAATTTATTGAATTAAATTAGGGCATTAAGTTTAATTTAATTAGCTAGATTTGAGTCCAGGAATTTATGACTGATGTTTCACACTTAAAATTCAGCAGTAATTATCGCTCAAATAAATATAAAGTTGCACAATTAGAGTTAAAAAAATAATCAAATAAAGCAAATAGTTTCTTTAAACCGAATAACCAGTGATTATTTTAATTCGATAAAAATCCTATATCTTTTTAATTTGATTCAAAAACAAGCGAGCTCATGGGAGGCGCACATTGTAGGATAAGTTCACGAGGGGGACACACGGGAGGGCGCGGGAGCCTCACGATCAAACGGGGGGGCATTGGCAAGCGAGAAAGAGCGGGAAGCGGATGCACGGCTTACTTGGTAGGGGCTCCCAATACATGTCGCACGCAGTTGGTGCGGTACTTATGCGGATTTGACGAACAGAGCAAGTGAAGCAACGGTGAAGGCTGCTAGGCTCAACAGGCGAACGGATGTGGCTTCATGTGGCACGCACGTGGAGTGAGCCAGTCAATCCAGTGAGGAAGTGGTCGACAGTGATGCGTAGTCACGCATAGGTGTGAACGACTCGACAGCATGAGGAAGTGCTGTAGCAGGCACAATGGCAAAATGGAGGAGGGCTACAAGAGGTGGGAGCTGGCGTCGGTCCTCTGGCGAAAACAAGATGCGGGCATAACAAAGAGAAAAAATAGTAACTTGAAATAAAAGAGGGGTAACTAGACTAATTTGAGGATTCTCACAAAAGGCTAACCCTGTATTTTCCTTCATCAGAATATTGACCTCTTAATCCGAATCTAGGCACTCAGAAAACTCAAACATAATTTCATTCATTAAATGCAATTAACTATTATAATGTAAGGCGACATTTTTATATAGAGAGATCCCATAAAGAAATTTGAAAATACAATATTAAATGTTGAAAATAAAATACTAAATAAATGAAAGTAAATATGGAACTAATTCTATAAAGTTAGCTCCAACTATGACAAGTATTCAAATCTTTTAAATCTGCTCTAAATCAAATCAAATATAAATAAAAGCTAATATGAAAATTTCTAATAGCTCTAAGTAATTTGAATTTGAATTTTGATTTAGCACATAGTGTCATCCTGGCCGTCTAATTCAATGCTAATTCATTTCCCCCCCACAAGTCCATGTAAAATTCCTCAAACCTTCCTAGGCACATTTATGTCATCACAGTCTCTCCTACCCTCTTTGTGTTGTATTAGGTTCAGTCATATTTGAATGCTTGCAAATGAAAACGTAGTACTCATCCCTACATATTTCAGTTCTCTATCAGTTACAAACTACATATATGCTTTGATTTATGCTCAACAAGTTGTCTCGACTTTTAAGCTGTAAAATATTGAAATGTTCATATCTCTTGTGATTGTTTAAAACGCATCATGGAAAATTGCTTATGCAGGAATTGATCAATGTTGCTTCCAGAACTCATCCTGGAAAAATACCAGTCGAACTTAAAGAAGAAACCTTTCCATATCTTCTGGTCAATATTGGCTCAGGTGTTAGCATGATTGAGGTAAGGTTTCCTTTAGTTTTATTGGTTTATATTATGCACCATCGTTCATGAGTGACTTGTACTAGTGACCCTGAGTGTGAAGTAGGTGATTGGAAAAGGTAAGTTTGAGCGGATCATTGGAACTCATCTTGGTGGTGGTACTATACTTGGTTTAGCTAGACTTTTGACTGGGTGTTCAAGGTAACTAACCTTCCATATTAGCACATGTATTAACTGAATGATCGATATACCTCAAGAAAATCTTGTTTACAGTATTCAGCTTTTGTAATATCTAGTTATGATGAATTTTTGGAGTTGAGCCAAAGGGGAGATAACTTGTCTGTAGATTTGACTGTTGGTGACATCTATGGCCAGCACGGTTATCCAAAAGTATGTTTTTACTTGTTTTCCGAACATTTAGTTTAAAGTTGAGATTGTAGCTAAAGGAAAATAGTCATATGTAATGGTTATAATTTAAAAAAGTCTAGTAAGTTAGCTCATGCTGCATGCTCTAGCTGTCCATATTGGTTTTTATTTTTATTATTTAAATGCTGAATTTATACTGTTTTTGACTGTGTTGTTGTTATGGTTGTTATTTCTCTGAGGTAAAGGCTTATTTCATGTTACTTGATACACATAATTGGTGTTCTCACTTTCTTTTTTACGTTTTTTTTAATTAATGGGTTATTGCGGTTGAATTCAAAACTCAACTCAGAGGCTACATAAAAAATGTTCATCAAATTCGATAATTAGCATAATTCCTGCTGGTCTAACCGCTTTGGAACTTGCGTTGATTATATGTTAATGCAAATCATTGAACTAGTTGAGTTGCTGATGGGTAGTAACATGAAGTATTGGACGTCATTATTTTCCAAATTTATGCTATGCAAATAATCACACGACTGCACAATTTTTCTTGATTTTAAATAAAATATAAAAAAAATTGTTAAGGTTTGTGCAGCTTATTTTTTGTTTGGCAGAATCCTTCAACTATTCCATCCTTTTGATCATTGTGGGGAAGAATGCTAAAGGAATGCTGAGGAAGAGTTAATTATGTATTGTTCATTGCACTTGGTGTTGAGGAGCTTATAGCTAGCTGAATTTTAGATTTCAGCTAAACCACAACTCTCGAAATGTCCACTACATTCTTTTGTTAAAAAAAAAAAAAAAACTCTACATATCCTCTACATTATATTAAATAGAGATGTGCATACAAATTCTGCAACATCTTTGATACATGCTGGTGTGCCCATCATACATGAATGGGAATAGTTATATGTGGTTTGGCTAATAAAATACTCTACAAATAAGGACTATCCATTGTGTCCTGGTTGAACATAATAGCAGATAAAAGGTCATTATGTCAAGCATAACATTTTCAAAGCACTTGCAGTAATTTGCAATATTGGATTCATAAGCAGGGTGTCCTTTTAATTAAGTGTCATTGCATATATTTTATTATTTTCCAAATCTATTCTATGCAAATAATCACACAACTACACAATTTTTCTTGATTTTAAATAGAACAAAAAAAATTGTAAGGTTTGTGTAGCTTATTTTTTGTTCTAAAGGAATGCTGAGAAAGAGTTAATTATGTATTGTTTATTGCACTTCGTGTGCTTATAGCTAGCTGAATTTTAGATTTCAGCTAAACCACAACTCTCGAAATATCCTCTACATTCTTTCTCAAAAAAAAAAAAAAACTCTCTACATATCCTCTACATTATATTAAACAAAGACATGTACACAAATTCTGCAGCATCTTTGCTACATGCTGGTGTGCTCATACATGAATGAGAATAGTTATATGTGATTTGGCTAATAAAATACTCTACAAATAAGGATTATCCATTATGTTCCTGGTTGAATATAATTGCAGATAAAAGGTCATTATGTCAAGCATAACATTTTCAAAGCACTTGCAGTAATTTGCAATATTGGATTCATAAGGGGGGTGTCCTTTTAATTATGTGCCATTGCAGATATTTGACATATCCTACATAGGACAAAGAAATGTTTTGTTTTAAAAAACTATTTCAGTTGAGTATGGCTGTAGCTGAAATAACTCTCTTGCTTATTGCAAAAATCACAGATAGGTCTTCCAGCAACAACAACTGCAGCAAGCTTTGGGAAAGTAATGTCAAATAGACTTTCTGATTACAAAGCTGAGGACCTTGCTGCAGCTCTCTTAAATGCTTTTACATACAATATAGGACAAGTGAGTCTTCTTTCTCAAGTTTCTTTCTGTGTGGACTGAATTTGGAGATTTGTCTCTCCTTGAAACTGCACTTTGATACTAATATTGTAAGAAACTTCTTTTGGGATCCAAGTATTTGCTATTTTTCAAGGTTTCCTCGTTTTGTAGGCCAATTAAATATACTTACATGCATGCATACATATATCACACTTAAAATCATGTTATTTACATATTGCATACATGATTCTCAGTACCTTTACTTCACACACCTGAAGTGACTGGTAATTTATTATTCTCTTCTCTTGGATGTGATGAAGAACATAATCACTAAAATTGCCAAATAATAGTGTGAGTATAATAGGAATGTATCCAAAATGCTCCAAAAAAAATTTACTGCTGACATTTATTGAAAGACTATACATGTCGAACGCCATAAACATGGTTTAACACAACAGCAAAACCTCAATGCCTAGCTAGTTGGGACTTGGGGATGTTAATCAAGTTAAGTTCCAATGAGATAGTACCAACTCAAAGTTGAAATTCTTGGGTCTAGCTAACTTAACTAGAATTATTTGATCTTGAGCTGATTCGAATTGGATTTCTGGCTGGATCAATATGTATTTAAATATATTATAAATAATTTTATCTATAAATGTTCATCGGATTTCAAGTTCCAAATTATTTTTACAGCCCTATATCTACTACATGGATTTCTCTTCATTTAGTTCCATGTAAAGCTACTTAACAATAAACCCCAAGTTATGATTAAGGGAGCATTGGCTATTGTGGAGCATAGAATGAAGCTGGAGGCTTGTTCAATATAATGAAGATCCCATCAGCTAATATGTTGTCTGATTTCCATCTTGCTGCATGAGATATATAGTTGCTATCCTGCGACAGATTATTTAGTTTATGGTTCTGGCACATGGCATGAATTATGTAGAATTATGTGATCCTTGAAGGTTTCTGAGCTCATCTTTGCATTTTTTTTTTTTTTGAAAAGTGACAATGCCATAACATTTAACTAAAACAATAATATAAAAATTATAGGAGTTAACCAACATCCTCAAGAAACAACCATCTTTGCATTTGAGTTATTATAATGAATAACATAAACATTCCGCTAACATTTGGTCTAAACTTTACAGATTGCGTACTTTGTGGCAAACCTCTCTGGATTGAAAAGGATCTTCTTCCGAGGAGCTTACATTTGTGGTCATTCCAAGACAATGGACAAGATTTCTCGTGCATTAAAATATTGGTGAACCTCACTAACTCTAGATCTTCTGAAACAAATGTGCTTAGGGTTTGACGGAGCAGCAGTCTTCAATTTATTTTTTTTTGAGAAAAAGCTGGCTCCAACCAGATTATTACTTCAAATTGTTTCTCATTTCTGCTGAAATGACAACTAATAATAGACTTTTTAAGTCTCAGAATAGACTCTGTTTGGTAATAAGAAAAAAAAAAAGATGTAGTTGGAATTTTTAGCCATTTTTGAAAAATGTGTATGATGTGAAATAAAGTAAGTTGATTATATTAAAAATTGTGTATGATGTGAAATAAAGTTGATTGATTTATTGAGAATTGTGTTGGATGTGAAATAAAGTGATTGTTAATATTGGAATTTGTGTGAGATGAGATATAAAATAATTTTTTAAGTTTTTTTAAAATAAATTTAAGATTTTGGCTATGGGTAATTTTAGCCATGATTTTTAGCCCATTACCAAACAGGGCCTTAAATCAACTATTCAAATCTGGAAGACCACCTATCATTAATATATGTCATAATTCATTACAAGGAAAAAAAATAAACAAAAGATTCTGTGCTGAAAGCATGTTTGTAAACCAAAGATAAGCCACTATATTAGCTTAGTTTTGTTTGGGGATATGAATAATTTCCGTACTTTCGTTGGTTTTATTTTCTTAGGTCTAAAGGACAAGTCCAGACGACATTTCTCTGCCATGAAGGGTTTATGGGTGCTCTCGGTGCATTCTTTAGCTATGAAAACATGGGCATTGATGAACTGGCTGCTAATGATTTTATAAAAGAAGTACTGCTCTCTGCACCGTATATGACAGGGAAAGCTCAGGCTTCTCCCCCATTGAATTCAAACAAATTGGTAAGCGACAGTATGAAGTATGTTTGCTCTAGTTTTTTCTAGTGAATGTGGTTTGCTCTAGTTTTTCTGCCTTCTGATTTAAAGCAACATTCTACAACTGTTAGTTCCCTGCACTTAGTTAAGTTCATTTGCATAGTTAAGATGAATACAATACTTGAATGCGTTGTTTCACTAACAAGAGAATCCTCCTATATATGATATAAGAGGTGAACTTAATAAGAAAATAAGAAATAAGGAATTTAGTAAGTAAAATTAGAAACTCTTGTTTGCCATATGGATTGTGAATATAGTAAAGAAACTTGTAAATATGAAACAAGGAAATAAGAAAATTATTTAATACGACAACAACAACAACAACAAATCAAGTTTTTATCCTATTAGATGAGGTTGACTACATGAATCCTCTGTTTCCATTGCACTCTATCAATTAACAAATCCTCATATAGCTCTAAATGTGTAAGATCATTTCTGCTAGTTTCTTGACATATCTTTTTTGGTCTCTCTATTCTTCTTTTTACATGAGAAAAGTTCAATAACTCGACTTTTCTTATTGGAGCTTCAATTGGCTTACAATTTATATGTCCAAATTATCTAAGCAACTCTCTCTAAGTATCATCAATTTCTATTACTCGAACGTTCTCGAGGATATAGTCATTTGTTATTCTATTTTTCGTGTATACTTACTCATCCATTTTGGTATTCTTATCTCTGTAACACTTATTTTATTTGTATATTTTCTCTTTATAGACTAGCATTCAACACCTATATCATCGCTGGTGATGTAAAAATGAAATGCAAAATATGATTTTCACGCTTTTAGATTGGAAGAAAAATAGGATTTAAATTGTCTTGATTAAAGAATGGTTAGTCATGGGATTTTATCAAATTTTAGTAAATTAATTTATGAATATAATTATTACTTTCATTAAAAGTTAACATCTAGAAATATAGAAATTATAAGGTAAACAGAAAAATTGTTTTATGTCACGAGCAAACTCAACCAAAAGAAATGAATCCATTATACTAAAAATGAGGGGTAACATGGAATGACAAAAAAAACCAAATGTGAAAACATATAAATGACGGGTAATATAGTAGAGATAGAAGAGGACTCAAACTCCATGATTCGATACTCGAACCGGTGTCAAATCCATAGAAATAATGACAATACCTTCGTACAAAACTTGTTCAACTAGAGGTCCCTTTACTTGTTAGGTAGGTGACAACGGCTTTCATGATGGCGGTGGCAGTAGCTTCCGACGGCAGTGGTGGTGGACAAGGCAGCTGACATTCACTCTAAGAGGAGAGGCTCTAATTTGTCAAGTCTCACGTGCTTCATCACATGCTTATTTAAAGGTCCAAGCTATAATATCTCATAAAATAAGAAAAAGTGAGGCTAACTTATGAAATAAGGAGAAGTGGGGGGGCAAACTATGAAACAAGGAGGGGTGGAGTGGCCCACCATGACTCATGACCTTAAGAGAAGATTGGGTCAACTTAACTCAACTTGTCCCAATCTTAACCTAAAATAACTCAAAATATATTTAACTCTAAAATAAATGAAAAAGAAAAAAAACTCCCTCTCTCTCACACAATAATGCATTATAATAGTTAATAGTAGAAAAGATTAAATGAAACTCCTCCCAGAGTCGAGTCTTATGTTGATGTTGAAATTAGTATTATGGATGTTCTATATCAGCTGATCTCTATAAAATTTATTTTTAAGTTTAAGTGAAATTTTTCTATCACACAACATAGTAGATGCATTTCTACTTTGTCAATCTTGTTTGTATCCTGTTAATGACATTACTATCTATTTTACTATTATTATGTATGATTGATCCAAGTATATAAAGATATCTCTCTTCTTAATAATTTGACTACCAATTGTCAAGTCCTTGGTGAAAAATATGATTATTTATTTCAAGTAGAATTATGAAAGATAATGATCACCTTTAGCTCTACATGGCTCGTGGCTAAAATAGTTATAACACAAAAAATATTGAAATGATAACAAAAAATTTTTTTGGGATAATTATCTACATGCTACAATAAATCATATCATTCTATATATTATCTATCCATATTTAATAAATTACACTGTGCATACCATAAACTATTAAGAATGTTACATTGGACACACTATAATTGTGATATAGATGTAATTTTTAAGTACTTTATAAAATATAATTTATCAAGTATGAATTTATAATATGTAAAATGACATTTTTAATGTAGAATGTAGGTAATTGCCCCTATTTTTCAAGATAATTTTTATTTTTAAATTTTTTTTTAACCGTGATTAGTTTAGCCATAAGCGAAATTATGCTCATTTGAGTTGGTGTAGAAAAATCAAACGATGAAAGTCACCCATCATTTTGCAATATAAATGTCAGCCCTTTACTTTGTTTTAGTACCAAAATCATGTCCAATACAATTTTGAAATCTAATTCTGATAACATAGCAAAAGTTGTGGAATTATTTTTGTTTTTTTATAGAGGAATTTTGTCTTATTACATAAGCATATAACGGGTGTGTTTGTTTGTAAGGTTAAATTTAAGAAGGTTAAAATTAAATTTAGATAGAGATATTTTTTTATTGAAAGTTGTGAATGATGTGAAATAAAGTTAGTTATTATGTTAGGATATGTGAGGGATATGATATAAAGTTAGTTATTATGTTGGAATATGTGAGGAATGTGATATAAGTTAGTTATTATTTTAGTAATATGTGTAGGATGTGAAATAAATTTAATTTTTAATATTAAATTTTATGTGTGATGTGATATGCCTGGTTAAAATTAAATCAGGTTAATTTTAAACTTCTAGACAAACGGAGCCGTAGTTATAGAACTTGCCATTTCCGCAACATCAACATGCAGGTAACACTTGTAGCATAATATATGCTGTATGCTTTTTCCCCCAACACCTCTATAGACTAACATGGAAGTCCAACTACAACGTAAATATCCATTCTTGATGATTTGGCAAAATTTATTCTACTTTTTCAGCTATCTAGAAGCTTACCAGGAGCCTTATATATTACTTATTAACGGGCTATTAAGGCTGAGATTCGCGTTTAAGATTAACATTTAGCCTTCAATGAGATGAGGATGAACTTCTGTCACGATGTTTAACTGTCATTTAGTTTGACGATTATTTTTTGGGCCGTTTGGTTTGATAGTTATTTTTGGGCTAGAGAAATAAATTATATGAAATGTGTGTAGTAAAATTGTTTAAATTAAAATGTGTTGGCATGAAATAAAGTTAATTTTTTATATTGGAGTTTCTGTAATAGATGCAAATGAAATTTTAAGAAGAAAAATCTCGACTCATTTTGAATTTGAGCAATCAGATTAAGCCGATTAACTTGGCCTTCCATTTGGTTAGCTAACTTCGTAGGTTACCCCACTTGCATGCAGAACAACGAGTTCGGCCTCAAAGAGGAGGTGAAGAGGCTGGAAAAAGACAACGCTGAGCTCTTGGCGGAAACAGAAAGGTTGAAGCGAGAAAATATGGAGCTAAAATCTGCTCTGGATCAGCTGAGAAACAAATGCTGAGTTCGCTTCAGGTATCACCAAATATTTATAAATTGAAAGGTATTGGTTGCAGTTTTCATCTAAATTTTGTAATAAATTGTTGTAGTTTGCTGTGTAAACATTCTTTTATGGAGAATAAATACAGCGTTTGTTAAGGCTCTAATGTAAATGTTGAAGCCTTAAATCTTAATCTGGTCAGGTTAAGCTAGCCATAAATGGGCTTCAGCTAGCCTTGGGCCCTGTTTAATCAGGCCCTGGGAAGTGGGATGCAAGCAAGAATCAACATGAATCCTGGCATCAAAACCACATGCATTGCCACTTCTTTTTATTTATTATTTTAGTGATTCTATTTAAGTTTTATACAAGTTAATTTAAACATGAAATCCACATTTACATTTTAGGAAATTTGTGCCCCCTCCTCCCTCGCCCAGGCTGCTTAATAGGAGAAGTTATTGAGTTTAGATGCCTGACCACATTCGTCTGTCAATCACGGCTTGCTACGTGAGTGTGGTGAGCTCCGCGCTTCATGGCAACAAAATGGCATGGACTGCTGGACTGTCTGGTCGCACAAACGTTGTGGCTAAATAGAACTGTCCGGGAAATCCGACGGCACTCCACCTGATGGTCTGGTCAGCTGATCGATTTGTTCGATAATCAGACAAATAGGTATTAGATAGGCCAAAAAACTAGGTATTATTTGAAATTAGGTAAATATCAATTGAAGAAGATATAGTTACATGCGATACTTATCATTCCAAATGAATACCTATCTAATTTTGAATTATATTTATTGTTTTGAACAATATCTACTTGTTTTGATAATCAAATGGACCATTCGATTAGAGCAAATGGATTGTTTTATCAGTTATTAAACCGTCTGGTCGGCCATAGTATTGGCGTAGTCAAATTGTTCGATGTGGCTACATCAGTGGCCCGACTAGACCGTCTGGCCTTGTGTCGTCAGACGGACCAATCAGGTTGAACTATTCGGTCCAGCCATCCACATCGTTTCATCGCTATGAAGCGTGGGGGCCCATTGTGTGCATGCGGTGAGTCGCGATTGGTCGATCGATGCTTAATATGGTCAAGAATTTGGACCCAATAATTTTTCGCCTAAGAGGGGAGGGGAGAAACCTGCACCCCCTCCACCTCGCCTGAGAGAGATGGAGAGTCGCAGACAATAAGCGCCAAAGTAGGTCTCTTTGATCAAATGATTATTTCAATTAGGTCCCAAATTTTTTATAAGGAAAACCTGAATTTAATTAAATAGATGTAATAAGCATTGATTTATATATTTTGTATTTTTTCATAGAAATTTTAATTAATCCTGTGAAAAGGGTTCTTTTATATTTTATTCTTGAAAAATGATATGCAACCAAAACAAATATAGTGCCTTTGGATCATACTTTTATCCAATAAATTTAGTATATTACTCGTAAGACAATACTCTCATCTATTAGGTAAAAACATTATTATAAGTCTTTTAGTCATTTTGAGAAATCATGTAGAATTTTCCTTTATTCTTAGCTATTTCCTATTATGAATAAATATTCTTAATTTGCACTCTTATTAGCAAGATTAGTTTCTTGCTTCCATAAATTTTAGTATAAATTTAATTTTAGCAATATATAGTCTTACTTTCTCCAGATCAATCAAGCTAGTTACTAAAAAGTTGGAACAATTATACCTAGGTTCTTGAGTTTAATGCTTAATAACGCACAAGTCTATATTTTTCAAATTATAATATCGGCGTCCCTGAGTTTTAATAAATTATCAAATATAGTTTTTTTTTTATTATTATTTTTTAAATTATCATTATATTGTCGGCCTCTCTCTCTCCTCCCCGCCTCTCTCTTTCCTCCTTATCCTGCGCACGGGTGACGCTACGTGGCCGCCAGACCTGTCGCGGCGTGTGCGACCCACTGGTGGCCGCGCTGCTGCCGGCATGTCCAACCCACCGGCGGCCGCGTTGTCGTTGATGGGTCGCACGGCCGTCTCCCGTAGCGCGGTTGTCTCCCGTGCGCGGGGATATGCTGGACCGGACGACCCTCTCTCTCCTCCTAATCGCCGTGCACGAGTGACGCTGTGCGGCCGTTGACCAATCCAGCA
The DNA here is from genome assembly GCA_002786265.1 of Apostasia shenzhenica. Taxonomy (NCBI): domain Eukaryota; kingdom Viridiplantae; phylum Streptophyta; class Magnoliopsida; order Asparagales; family Orchidaceae; genus Apostasia; species Apostasia shenzhenica. The sequence continues at coordinate 915,693 of KZ451929.1, read as the reverse complement.
GTCGCGCGGCATGCGCGACCCACCGGCAGCCACTTGGCACCCGCGCAGCCGCCTGCGGGTCACGCGATCATTCGCATGCGCGAGGATCGAGAGGAGAGAGAGGGCCTGGCTCTCTCTCTCTCTCTCTCTCCTCCCGATCCCCGCGCACGGGCGACGGCCGCGCGGTGTCTCCCGTGCGAGGGAATCAGGAGGGGGGAGAGAGAGAGAGAGGGGGTATAATGGTAATTTTAAAAAAATTAATAATAAAAAATTAAGAAAAGACTTATTTATTAAAACTCATGGCCGATGTTATAATTTAAAAAACGTAGATATATACGTTATTAAGCTTTAAACTCAGAGATCTGAATGTAATTATTCTTAAAAAATATTAGTATAGAAGTATCCTATTATAAGTTCTATCACGCCTCTAATTTTGTCAAAGCATTTAATTAAATAATTTTAGTATTTATACTTATAAATATATACATCTTTTTCGTTATATGCATATATATATATATGTAGAATTATACAAAAATTAGCTTATCCATTTAATCTCTAAAACTAAATATTTATATATGTTACATTATATTTTTTTATTGTGTAATTATAAACTGTTTTTTTATATTTATGAATAGTTAGATTTTTTTCTTTAATAAAATTAAGTGATAAATTTTTCTCAATTTTATAGATTAATTAATGATAGATCTTTCTCAATTTATAAAAAATATAATTTATAATTAAGCATTCAAATTTGATATATATAATATATATAGATGATTTGTAGTTTTAATAAATAACTCTAAAGTTTGAATTCAATTAATAATTTTTTTGTGGATATTCATATGATAATTGTGTTATATAAATAAAAAAATACTTATGTGATACTATTGTTATATAAAAAATTAAAAATTAAAAATTAAAAATATTTATTGCTGATGTGCAGCTTTATATATATATATATATATATATATATATAATATTTATTTATTTATATTTATATTCTCCAGCCACCACTAACGGCACCCGAATGCGAGGAGACTGCCAGAATTGCCCTTTCCGCTGATCTCCTGTAAACGTCATTGCACTTAAATCACCCAAAAGTTCACCCATCCCTCTGAACCAGTAAACCGTGCAGGGCCCACTTGGGTCCCGCAGGTTGGTTCCCATTGCAAGTTGATCATCATTTCTCCCAGCTGTGAAAGCAAATACGAAATAAACAATGATAATAATAACTAACAAGAATGCAACCTTCGCCGATCCCACGTACTCCAGCCGGCCTGCCATCGCGATCGTGTCCACTGTCCACGGCTTTATCCGGTCGCAGGCCGTCGTCCGTACAATAGCAGTACCGGGATTATCCGGTTTCCCGGTGGCCGACCGCACGTGCTCCAGTCCCGGTCTCCCAGCCACGGCGCCACCCCCACCTCGTCTGCGTGCCTGCTGAGCCAACTGCACCACCTCTTTTGTTATCCCCCATTTTCACTACTAAAACCACCCAAAATAAAACTCACAAATGCACCCACCAATTATTCTCCTTCCTCTAAGAGCAATTAGCTCATTTTAATTTTCAAACAAATCAAATTAATTCTCTAAAATAATTTATAAATAATTTTCTTAACATTAATAAAATTACTTAATAAAATATTTTTTTAATTATTAAATTAGATTCATATAAAATACTATTGTAATTTTTAAAAATTCAAATTATTCTATAAATTTGAGAAAATAATATTTATAGAGTCAATTTATTAATAGTAATAGACTAATTTATATAATATCTCGAATTAAAAAATAAACTTAATTAATTAAAAAAATATTTCATTGTTATTAATCCTATTATTTTATCAAGGATCAGATAAATGAGGGACCAACAAATAATTAATCCTGTAATCAGGCATAGAGAGAGCAATGAGCCAAAATAGAAGAAAAAAACAGGCCAGGCTTAATTACCAGCTCCTCCCAAGCCCTCTCTCTTTATTATCTGGAGGCGAGATGCCTTTTTTCTCTTCCTCCTGACCTTCCCTTCTCCATGAGGATCCGGCGGAGGCCGGCAGTACTCCTCCTCTCCCCCCCTCCGCCTCCTCGTCCTTCGAGCCCAGATCTATCAAAGACAAGCGACGAGCCGGAAGACGACGAACATGGAGGAACACAGCCAGCTGCAAGCGGGAAAGAAGAAGACCTGCAGTCAGTTGGGGTAAACAAACTAGAAGCCATTGGAGCTTCTCCAAGCCCCAATCCCAAGGTATCTGCCTTATTTCTCTCCAAGGAAATTGAGGAAGAATAAGATTGGGATGGTGAAGGCCAGGTCCATCAGAAGCCTTCTTGATAACTGCAAGATTATTACTGCGACTTCGCCCGAGATCCCTATACCTCCGCCGCCGCCATTACGGCTCAGCGATATTGAAGAGACGGTGTGAGATGATAGTTTAGATTCTTTAGAAGTATCATGCATTACATTATATAT
>KZ451929.1:872565-899403 GCA_002786265.1 Apostasia shenzhenica | reverse complement strand
TATATATATATATATATATATATATAATTATCAATTAATCCAACAACATCACTTATTCTTGGAGCAACTAATGCTACTAATCAAGTTTAGCATGTCTATCCATAGGTTTTTCTTTCTAAAAAAAATTAATATATGATTAGAAGTTAGATATTTCAGAGTTATTATAAAAATAAGAGGGCGACAGAAATATTTTTATATTCTAATATGTCACGCTCTTTTATATTGTGCATTTCTATTTCATATCAGATTTTAATACGAAAAATTCAATTTTGCACACGCAAAAAATTGAAAAAATCTAGTCAAAATGATCAACAGTTAAATACTTTATCATCTAATTTGCGGTCAATCAATAAAAAACTAAGTTAGAAAAATTTTAAAGCACATATATATAACATTACCTTTATTTTTAAAAAATAATTACATATAAATAGCACGTGCCACAATTAATAAATTTGCTTGATTTCACTTCAGTTATTAATACTAAATAAATTACTTTTTTATATTTTTTTGGATAAAACTGTAATAAGATCAGCGATGATATATGGTATTGAATGCTGACTTGCAATGAGAAAACATATAAATAAAATAAATATCGCAGAAATGAGGATGTTAAGGTGGATGTGTAGATATACACAAAAGGATAGAATGAGAAATGAGTATATTCAAAAGAAAGTTAGTGTTGCACCAATTGAGGATAAACTTAGAGAAAGTCGGCTTAGATGGTTTGGACATCTAAATCGTAGGCCGATTGAAGCTCCAGTTAGAAAAATTGAGTTATTAAATTTTGCCCATGTACAAAGAGGAAGAAGGAGACCAAAGAAAACATGGTAAGAAACTATAAGGAGTGAACTTATTTACTTAAACTTAGATAAGAATTTGGTAACTGATAGAGCGCAATGGAAACAAAGGATTCATGTAGCCGACCCGACTTAGTGGGATTAAGACTTGATTGTTGTTGTTGTTGTTGTATATATATTTTTGGATTGTGCCACATCTTCATCGAGTTGGGACATCTCAAACTCAGATCGTTCTCTCCCCCTTATCACGAGTAGGAATTTCTAAATTTCAAAAATCAACATTTCCGTCATTTTATTACCTAATTTCAATGATTTAATTTCCCATTTCACTCCAATATATGTTTAAAAAGATGTGTTCCGAGTTTATAAAACAAGATCATTCATTTCAAAACGTTTCTATCGATATATAAAACATTTTTCTTACGATATTTATCAGCAAACTTTAATTTTGGCTTTAAATTAATGAGAATTTAAATGGTCAAACTAATAAATTTTAATAAAAATTTTACCAAATTAATCTTCCAATTGCTAGATTAAAAACAAATTATTACAACTGTTCAGAAAAATATAACTAGTGGATGAAGATAGATATATGCTGCAGAATTTAGGTGACTTTTTAAATGATTATTTACCATTTGCTTTTTATTTCATGGTATTTTATGTAAAGAGATTTAATTATAAGAATTCTTATAATTAGATCCTTTAGTTCAACTTAGTACTGCTTGCTTTCTTCAAACAACTTAATTTTGTTCTAAGGCTCTGTTTGGCGCGAGGACCAAAACAGGATAAAAATAGTACTAGTTTAAAAAATAACAATAATAATAATAAATAAATTATTTTAATTATTCTACACAAATTTTAATATAAAAATAATATTTTACTTCACATACTCAATGATTTTTAATAAAAATATAAATTTTATTTCACATCTTAGATCAAAATACTCGATTTGAATATTTTGGTCTAGAATGTGAAATAAAGTTAATATTTTTATTTTAAATTATTGAGTATATAAAGTAAAATAATATTTTTTATATTTGAATTTGTGTAAAATAATTTAAAATATTTATATATTATTATTAAGAGTTTAATTGTAGAAACACTGAACACTTTCTAAGTTGTGTAAAATGTGACGTTGTAACTACGAATTTACACTGCTGGCTTTTATTTTAATGAGTGTAAAGAATATAAAGGTCTATTTGATTCGTATATCATTTTAGTTATTTTCAACACCAAAATAATTAATTTATTAAAATAATAATAAAAAGAAATATTTTATTACATTTTAAATAAAATTTTATACAAAAATTAATTTATTTCATATTATACGTAGTTTTTATTATACCTTACTTAAAAATATCTAAAATTTTAAGACATGCAAAAAATATTCTAAATTAATTTGGGCAATTGGATTAGAAATAAGATTAAATTATGAAATTAAATTGGGATTCTAATTAAGAAGAACCAATATTCCAACTAAAGTATTACAAATTAGATTTGAAGTACATTTTTATTCAAAATTCTGTGATCAGCAATTCTCAACATTCTGTTAGTATAAATGGGTTCCCTTAACCTTAGATCATATCAATTTCATATATATATATATATATATATATATATATAAGTAAAATTAAATTTTAATCAAATTTTACTGAACATTTATGTTATACAATTTTGGAAAATGATATTTTTCTAAACAAATATAACCCAAAGTTTATAATTTATCTGTAAGTCACATTTAGACTTTATATTAAATATTATTTAAATATAAAATATTTTAATATTCATAATTAACGTTATAATTACTAATAAATTTATCATTTTTAGCTTATGCTAATTAACCATAAGGTTATTATAGTCAACTATATATTAAATCTATATTTATATTTATAAATATACAAGTATAAATATATATATGTCTATTTATGTATGTACATAAACTATATGTGATATAAATAAATATGTAAATATATAAATATATACTACTTATATATTTATATATATTGGTTAACAATTTTAAGTTAAATTCAAATTTTCAAGTATATATATTTATATATGAAAATTAGAGTGATATATAATTAAATTATGAAATTGGGAATAATATTTAGATAAATGAGCTGAATTTTGAGATTTTTGGGCCTTCAGCCGCAGAAACAACTGGGCCTTCCGCTGGTGCGTTTGATCGGTGATCTTCTCGGTTATCGATTGGATCGCCGGACGCCTGTGGTCGGAGGCCTATCGAGGTTCCTGAGCTCGCTGTCGGGCGTTGAAGCGATGGCTGCTCTCGTTCAGCGTCGGAGCTGCTCCGCTGCTCGCCTTCTCGTTTCCCAGTTTCCGCAGACGCAATCTCTTGCCACGGATGCCCTCGTAGAGATCAAGCCGGGCGAGGTCGGGGTCGTATCTGGCATTCCTCGAGAGCATCTCCGTCGCAGGGTATTTCTTCGCCTATTATCTTTCTTCCATCCGCTCATCCTCTTTTTGCTTCGCATTCTTTTCTTTCGTGCCATCTCAAGGAGTGAAGGACTGGTTCTCAAGATAGTCTTCACTTTTCTTTGGCTTTAGGGAAGTTGAAAACTTTGAACTATGAACTCACCTAACGAACTTCAATCTCTCTGTTCGGAATGAAATTCCTTGGGGGATTCTTAATGAAATTCCCTCTTTAACCATTATGCTTGTTATTATAGCTAACAAATTGTTCGATTAAGATAAGGAAACTAGGGTTGACATTCTTTATCCAAGTAACTAAAGAATTTTATTTTGACTTGATTGCGCCTTATTCATATTTGCAGTGATTGTGCCAAAACATAGAGAAGGTTTTGTACAAGCATACAGTACAAAAATTTGTGATCTTTCTAAATCGTTTTCATGTTTCTGCATATTTGGCATGATTGTTTTCTGATAATGTATACTTCTTAAACTACCATACTTTAATTGGAGACAGAGCAATAGGATCTATACAGGTTCGAAACCAACACCTATGCTACTTCAATTACGGAATTAGCCTATTGTTAGGTATCAATCTTATAAATTTCTCCCTTCAACTTAATACATGCGTTCTTTTGGCATAGAACTACTATTGCACTCCTTTTCGACCATCTTGTTTTGATTTTTTTATTAGCATTCCCTTTATTCTCCTAACTATAGATGATGTGCTGTATTTGAAGTTACCACATGTACGGTGGCCGCTTTGGTTCTGTCATCCTGGTCAAATGACAAACCGAGCAGAACTTGGCCCTTATCAGATCAATATTTGTTCCAGTTCCACTGCTAGAATCGAGGAATTGGTTCGGAACCAAGAACTGGTTATCGGATTTGAATTGTTTGTAGACCAATTGGTTCTTTTTCTTCTTAGAAAATTTGTTTTTAAAAAGTTGTATTATTTTAGTGATAAATAAATTATTACAAATTTCAAGTTAAAATAAAAAAAATGAGATTATTTGAATAATGAAAATGAGATTATTTATTGTAATTAATGACCATTCTTTTTGTAATTTATTCATCTTCTTCGAAGCTTTTGCCTTGAAATCCACTAGGTTGAATTGTTGGTTTTGAGTTTTCACATCAAACTAATCTTCAATATTGGTAAGCTTGCACAATGCACTAGGTGAATATTACTTGGATAATCTCTTACTACTCTCTTAGTTGTGAAAATACTGATTTGGATGTGATTGTTGATGCTTGGGCTGTTGATACATCGCCTGTGATGGTGGCTAAGATGGGGACTATTCTTGTAGATCCCTTCCACTATTCTATTCTATGAGACTAATGTTGTCTTCAATCTAGAGTTTCAGATGTAAATAAAATGTAAATAGTTCACTTGGTGTCTTGCTCTTGATTGGCCAAACAGAGACAAAGATGCACCAACATTGCTTGATGAAGAGGATCCATGCATCCTCTTTACTATTGCCACCTTAATCTCATTCACTATCTAACTTTAGTTTTTAGATGCATTTGACTCATGTTACTCCCTTCTTCTACCATTTGTGTACTTTCAACTATAATAGAAAGAAAACGACTCTTAGAGAGAATTGTTTTCCGAAATTTTTTTTGCATCAGTATTTCTTACCATTAAATTAGAATATCCTAAGAAAAGGTTTTTCAAATTTCCTCTATTTAATTGGGGGATCTAATAATTACACAATTATATATATATATATATATATATGTAACTTCTCTCCATGCCAACAACAACAAGTGGGGTCAGCTACATGAATTCTTTGTTTTCATTGCACTCTATCAACTAACAAATCTTTATCTAGGTTTAAGTGAGTAAGATCATCCGTATAGTTTATTACCATGTCTTCTTTGGTCTTCCTCTTTCTCTTTGTACATGAGCAAAATTTAATAGCTCAATTTTCCTAACTGGAGCTTCAATCGGCTTATAATTTATATGTCCAAACCATTTAAGCCGACTTTCTCTAAGTTTATCCTTAATTGGTGCAACTCTCTTGAGATTTTATTATAGGCTTTTTTAAATTAATAAAAAAACAAATGTACATTTTTTTCTCTCTTTAAATTTTTTCATTAATTTCTCAATAAATGAATAGCTTCCATAATAGATCTACTTGGCATAAAACCAAACTAATTCTCTGATACCTCAGTATCTCGACATAATTTATGTTCGATCACTTTCTCCTAAAATTTTAAAGTATAACTCATTAATTTAGTTTTTCTATAATTGCTACAATTTTATACATCACTTTTATTCTTGTAAATAAGTATCAATATACTCTTTTTTCATTTATTTGATATTCTTTATCTTCAAAATTATATTAAACAATTTAGTGAGTCAATAAACTCTTTCATTTCTCTAGCATTTTCAAACATCTATTAGGATGTCATCCCGTCTTACTGCTTTTTTATACTTTATTTTCTTTAAAGCTTTTCAGATTTTAGCTTTATTGATACATTGGATGTAAAAATAATTTTAGTTACTGTCGAATTTTAAGAATGTAAAAGTAATTTTTACTTTCTTTTGGGGTACTGAGTTCAGTAAGATCGATTGTATTTTCATAACCTTTATTGAAAAGCTGTTGAAAATAATTCATTTATTTATTTTTTATATCTTCTTTTATGAAAAGTACTTTTTGATCTTCAGTTTTAATGCATTTAACTTGAGTTAAGTTTTTAGTTTTTCTATCTCTTGCCTTGGTCATTCTATATATTTGTCTTTCTCATTCTTTAGTGTTTAGTTTCTTATATAAATCCTCAAAAGTCATATTTCTTTATATTGCACACTGCTTTCTTAGACTCCAATCAGGCCACTTTATATTTCTCTCATTTATCTTTATTCATTTTTTTAAATCAATCTTTATAATAAATCTTTTTTCACTTTAATTTTTTCTTGTACATCATCTTTCTATCATAAACATCTTTATTATTTGGAGTTATTCGTTTGGATTCTCCCAGCATATCTTTTGTCACCTCAGGTATGCAGTTAGCAGCAACCATTAGTCACATAAGATCAATTTCTCGTTGATGTTCCACTGCTCAAGGTTTAGAATCTTTTTCTTAAAGGTATATTTTCCATTTTTTAGATTCCACTTTCAAATCCGAGGATAATATTTTGGCTTGTTATTCCTTTTCTAATATTTTATCTCAGAATCTAAAATCATTAATCAATGTTGGGTAGTCAAACATTCACTTAGAATGACTTTACAATACATGTGATTTTATTTTCTTATAAGAAAATAATTAATCTGAGTTGTTGAATATCCATTCTTATAAGTGATAGCATATTCATTCATTTTCTTGAATAAATTATTAGTAATTACAAGATCATACGCTAAAAAAAACTCTAAAATAGTTTTATTTTCCTCATTTGTCTCTCCAAAACTATATCTACCATAGATGCTATTGAATTCTTCAGTAATATTTCTAATATGTCCATTTAGATCTCCTCTGATAATAATCTTTTCTCCTGAAGTATTTTTTGTATTAACTCTTCTAAATCATTCTATTTTTTTTTATGCTCGCATCCAAATCCACTTGAGTGGCATACACGCTTACTTACAATGTTAATAATCATTCCATTGATTATAATTTTAAAGTTATAATTTTATCATCATTTCTCTTGACTTATACTATGTGATCTTTTAAGCTTTTATTCAAAATTATACCCACTTCATTCTTATTTTTATTTTTGCTAGAGTACCAAAGTTTGAAACTTAAGTCATCAATTTCTTTGGCTTTTTCCCCAATCTATTTTAATTTTTGAAGGCACAATTTTTTTTCTTAATTCTTTAAATTTTGAAAGATTTGGAATGCGAAAGGAAGAATAGTAGCAACCAGAAAAAATTTGATTGCTTTTTCGAATACCCTAAAATCTATACAATTGTTTATGCATTTACAATCAACATCCTTACGTGAAGATTTTCTTTAAATTATAAATGCATTTTAAAAAAGGTGCAATCCATGCTTTACAAGCAGTGAATCTATGACAATCTACCTTCTAAGGACAAGATTATCCTTTTTTTATTATCCACTCATAAATGAAAGTGAATGAAAATTTCTTTTTAAGTCAACTTATGTCACTTTCCTTTTCCTCAACTATATAATGAGTGTACCTCAAGTTTCTTGAGGGGGAAGTGTTCATGGAGTTATTGTTCATTCCATAAAATAATTGAATAGGAAAGCAAAATAAATGTCATTTTTGTGCTCTTAAATTCCACCTGCTACTTTAGCTTGAATATAATCCGGCAGTTGTATGATGTTTTCTGTTTTCTTTTAGCTCATATGTCAACTCCTACGTTTTACTCAAAACATTGTTGGATGCAACATAAAAGTTGGTCATTTTCTGGCAAATTTACCCTAAATTTATTTTAGTAGGTTATATCTGTATTTTTTTCTACATATACAATGCATTGTTTGATATTTTCAACATTAATTATGTATATTTTTCTTTGAAGGTTATTATCTACTCACCAGCTCGGACAGCAAGTCAGCAAGGTTCAGGAAAAGTAGGAAAATGGAAAATCAATTTCATGTCAACTCAAAAGTATACCCATCATTGGAGATTTTGTTATCATTGCACTACGCAGCAAATTGGACTTCTTTTACCTCTATAGTATATGATTCAGCTTTATTATAAGTTTACTTGCAACCTTTGAGAAATCTTTGTAGCAATGTTTGCATATATAACAAGGAATGTTTTCTTGTGAGAAAAATATCTGGAACTTTTTCTGCAAATTTTCTGAGTCACAGATTACGATCATAGTAGATTTCTTGATGTGTTTGGTTGGTGGAAATACAGACCCTGCCTTTTCTTGTCTCTTATTTACCTTGGTAATGACTTTATAGGGCAAATGGTGCTGTATGGATGTATAAAATCATTTGAACAAATTCCTGAGCTTCTGACATGGTTGTTCTGCATCTGCAGAGCTTGCTCTCTCTTTTTGCAGATCCAAAGATGTCTTTTTTTGAAGTACCAAGATCTGTCTCTCATGACATCCAATTGTGAAAACATTCTTCTGTGACTGAGTGTTCCTTTTCTTTTTCTTCTTAAAAAAGGGGGGAAAAAAGATCTCCTGCCGCTGATGTTCCTTTGATGTTCCATATGCTTATTTTTTATTAATGACACTTTGAATGTTTATTCAATTATGAGACTCAAGTACTTCATACTTCGCATTAAAACTGTCCCCTCTGTTATAACTTCTCCTTTTAGAAAAGTATTCTTCAATTTGAAAATGCAATGGTTTAAAGGAAAACTAAAGCTAAAGTGCACATAACTTGTTTTACAAAACTCCTCTCTCTAGGATCAGAAATTAGAGTAAGTGCAAATTCTAGGAGATCACTTTTGGTTCTAATGCTTGTTTATCGCTGTCTTGTTGCATCACTTTTCAGTATTAATATCTTATTTATTCAAACCTCCCCATCTCCCAACCCAGCTCTCACTCTCAAATCTGTCATTACTGTCTTGCTTTTACCCACCCATTCAAAGAAAGTTCTTTTGGTGTGTGCTTGTTTTATGTTCTGGTTTCTTCATTAAATGTTTATTGGTCCATATTCTTATATTCTTATTGTAGATAGGAAGTAATATTTCCTACTTAACTGTGATTGCTACCTGAGTAATCTTTTCTGTTAATTTCTTTTGTTGCGTTGAAGGTGGGAAAATCCGTTGATGGGCTGGACTTCTACTGGAGATCCTTATGCAAATGTTGGTGAAGCAGCACTTTCTTTTGATAGTGAAGAAGCTGCAAAAGAATTTGCTGAGAGGCATGGATGGGACTGCTTGGTACGTGCAACAATTCTAGTTCAGTATTTTGGAAAAGATGTTCACGATAGCACTTTCAATATGGCACAATTACCTGCAAGGGTAAAAGCAAAGTATTTTTTTAGGTATCAGATTCCTAAACTTGCTTATTTAAGCTTATAGCACAAACAAACTTAAAACCCTAAGAACTACCAGTATCACAATCAGCAGAGAAGTCTCCGGTTTATGTAGTACTGTGTTTTGTTGTTAGCAGTGCAGTGGTGGTTTCAGTTTACACAAATGGAGGGTGAAGTAAAATGACAAATTTTCTACGAGTTCCTGGAAGGATGGATAGTTTGGGTCCTACATTGTTCTACTAGGGTTTCATACTCATTGGGTTGTGAGGCAATTTTGCTATTGAATTCCCTCGATGCATTCAATAGCTCGCTCACAAGGTGGCTACAATTGCCAAGAGTGTGACCCAGCTACTGAATGCCTTGATGCACACTATCATAGTTGCCTCAAGGCATTCAGTAACTGTCTGACAAGGTGAATGTCCAGGGTCGAATTGCTGTGTTTTTTTTTTTTTGGTTTTGGTCGAATTGCTGTGATTAACAAGCTTTCACTTAGTTTCAGTATTGATGATTGGAACATAAAACTGATGCACTAATAAACTGCAGTAATATCCATTGACCTAAACTTCTGAGTTGGTTCCATGAATTGCATATTTTGATCTTCTAATGGCTCAGGCGGTAAAGCTGCAGCTAATACAGTACTGAGTTCGTAGTATTTTCTTTTGTTAACCTGCTGCAGTGTATTGCAAACTACACTAACTGCTTTAATTTATAGTGAAGTTCAAACGTATTCATGCAGCATGGTGCTCCATTGCCTGTGTGTTATATTGCTACAGATGCTGCTTGCATGCATTACATTAATGTTGTCAGCGCTGAAATGTACTTATTCATATTTGCACATTGCATACATCTTGGAATCAAATAGGTGAATCATCGATGAACTCAACCCTGCATATCAACCAAGTAGTGAACTGATTCATATCTGCAGATTTCAGCAAATTCACATTACTATGTTGTCTAAATTTGACATAAATTCACTCCAAACACAAAATAGGTTCAATATCACATTGCTCAAGATAGTAGATATGTTTATATTATCCTGTTTGGCCTCAAGACCATTTAGGTCCTATTCAAGACTAAAATTATACTTGATTAAATAATAATAATAATAAAGTTCTTGAAAAAGGAGAAGAATAGGAACGTAAAGCACTGCCAGTAAACTAACATGAATTTGCTCATACTCAACTTTTTGATAGTTGCTAGGTCATACTCTACACTGGTGCTTTAGGTAAGGGCTTAAACCTAAATTTAAGTTTCTTAGATTTAAAGGGGTAACTGTCAAAGCTAACCAAAATATAGAAGGGAAACTAATTTTCTAAGAGTTCTCTAATAGGCGTAACTGTTGGGATTGACATGGAGCACAGATGGAATATTTTTAACAAGTTGTCAGGACTGATGGTTTATAGTTTGTTGGTTTTCCTGTTATAAATGTGTTTAAATTGTAAAGCTCGACTTTCTTTATGCTACAGTTCTATCTTGTAACCATACTAGTAGTGCTCATTCATGTTACTTCTATTTGTTTTTTGTTATGTTTTTCATCATAAGTTTTTTTTTTTTCAGTCTTTTGGCTCTGTTTGGTTGGAAGAAAAAAAATGATTTGGAAAATTTTTGTGAAAAGTTTTAGAAAAATGTGTAGATGTGAAATAAAGTGAGTTAGTTATATTAAAATTTGTGTTGGATATGAAATAAAGTGATTGTTTAATGTTGGAATTTGTGTAGGATGGATATAAAATAATTTTTAAAGTTTTTTTTTAAAATAAATTTAAGATTTTGGCCAAGTCTTTTTTTTGCCAGTTGCCAAACAGAGCCTTTGTATCTGTATAAATCATTTTTTTATTCATATCCCACCTAGTTCCCACAAGTGCTGCTAATGTTTTCTATATGACTGTCTGTCTATCAGCATTTTAACTGCAGTTTTATTTCTCACGTTTTTCTGCAGGTTAAGAAACGCCAGACTCCCCTTTTGAAGGTAGCTAATTAATTCATATCTGATGCTACTCCTATTACGTTGTATTTTTTTTTTTATCATTGATTTCCTTCAGTAATGCTAGATGATGATACTGTTAATTCTTTGTGTGCTTCCTTGATTTTTGGGCCAAATTTTAAGTGATTTTCTAGTTCAAATAAAGGGACTTATTGTCTCACAATTAATAGCATAAGTTTAGGTTGAATATCAAAAAAAAAAAAAAGCACAAGGTTAGGTTATAATCCTAGTAGAGCAATTTGTTTGTTTGATAACACGCTCTGCAGTTCATGCTAATCCTTGGGGATTATTTAATATTGGGGTAATACTACTGAAGTTCATGAGGTTAGGGTTTATTACCAACATAAGTCAACAATTTTTGAACTGTTTCAACTGGAATTCTCATCATACCTTTTAATCGAGTTTGTTCAAACTAGGACGAAAACCTTTAAATTCTAAAATAGTCTTCTATAACTCAAATTTTAGCTTAGCTCCTTCTCTAGTCTTATCGATAAGGAGAATGTTTTTTCTGCAAAAAGCATGCAGCATAGTTTTGTTTCTTGGATATCTCCTGTTAGGACCCTGCATGACTAATGTAAAAAGATATAAGCTGAAATCTAAGATTTGGATGTGTTTGTTCGTAAGGTTAAATTTAAGAAGGTTAAAATTAAATTTGGATATAGATAATTTTTTATTGAAAGTTGTGAATGATGTGAAATAAAGTTAGTTATTATGTTGGGATATGTGAGGGATGTGATATAAAGTTAGTTATTATGTTGGAATATGTGAGGGATGTGATATAAGTTAGTTATTATTTTAGTAATATGTATAGGATGTGAAATAAATTTAATTTTTAATATTAAATTTTATGTGTGATGTGATATGCCTGGTTAAAATTAAACCAGGTTAATTTTAAACTCCTACACAAACGGGGCCTCTAATTATAATTGTCCTCTATACTTTTCAAATTTTTTTAATAAGTAAAAATCTTGACTCTATGAATGAACATCTAAATAATTTGATGACATCTATAATTATATGTGATGCAGGTCAAGTCCTATGCGGATAATTTCAAGTGGAAGGGGCTGCCAAGATCTGATGAAGATTAGATCCTCCATTGTCACTCATTGTCTGTTCCTTTGATGTGGAAGTTTGTTTTTATGTGAGCTTGGCTGCAAGCCCATAAAGAAATGAAGTTTGAATTTGTCAATAAATTATCATGAAAATCATTTTGTTGATCTAAATCTTTCGTAATTGATGCCAAGTGGAACGAGAAATTATTGTGTCTACTGCGTTGTTCATTAATTTCTGTTCATATATGTAAATAGGGCTGTTACTGATTCGATTTCGAGCCGACCTAATATCGGCTCGAAGTCGGATCGATCATATTTCGATTGACTTAAAATTGACTCGAAGTTGATTGGGTTTGACTTCGAGCCGGTTCGAGTTGATTCCAATCGACTTCGAGTCGATTTTGAGAATCTCTTTTTTTTTTTTAGCCGATCTCAAGCCGGGGAAGCTTGATTTAATCCGGCTCAAGATCGGCTCTACTTATAATATATATATATATATATAATATAATATATTTTAATTCGATTTCAAGTTGGATCGAGCTGAGCATATCAGGCTCAAAATTGGCTCGAAATTATTACCGAGCTGAATTTTTGGCTCATTAGTCGGCTAATTATATATAAACTCCTGGATCCTGGTAGGGTTGTTAAACAAGTCTAGTTTCAATTTTTAAAGTTTGAATCGAATTTGATTCCAGTCGAAATTATTCAAAATTTAGTCAGTGTCTCATTCGAGTTAAATGATTAATTTTTTAAATAAATAATAATGTCTTTCTTGAATTAGGTTATTGTTATAATAATAATAATAATAATAATAATAATAATAATATATGGGTAAATTGTATTTAGATTTTTTAAGGTAGAAGGGTATTACAAATTAATTTTAATTTTGTAAAAGTGTTAATTTAGGATCTAGATGTTGTATATTAAATTTCTATTAATTTTTTTAACAAAATGGAGATAAAATAGTATAATGATTCATTAAAATTTATAAATAATTTAAATTAATCAAAAATTATTTAAATATATATTTTTTATTAAAAAAGATTAATGAAAAAGACAAGATTTAAAAAAGGATTAAAATTGTAATTTTTTTAAAATTTAAGAGACCAACTTTGAAATTGTTATAAGTTGGGATGAATTTGTAATGTCTTTTTAATCTCAAGGCCATGCATGCAATTTATCTTAACAATAATTGTATTGAAACTTTAATGCATATATATATATAATTTAAAAGGTATTTGATTTAATATTATTTTGATATAATATTATTTAAAAAAAATAATTTAGTTTAATAACGTGTTGATAACTCATAAAAATTATATAATTATCACTCAAAATATGATATTTTGATATCAAATTATCTAGATAATATTACATAACATTAAAACAACCAAATGCTCTACCTTAAATTATTTCAAAATAAACCTTTGACGTCTATCATATGTATGAATTATCTTATATATATTACGTATTCATATAAACATAATATTTAAAAATAATAAAATTACAAACATCAAGTTTAATTGAATTTTAATTAATTTCATTTTAATTAAGCTGATTTTTAATTATAAATAGATTGAGTTGAATTTAAGGTTGACTCAAGCCTAGTTTTGAATTTTAAGTAAAATAAAAATCTATATCTATAAAATTATGGGCATAATGTATGTGGTACTTTCTCTGCTTAAAGAATTGAAAGTCATAAACTTATTTAAAAAGATCTGAAGATTAAGTCAATCTCAAATCTACTTCAATCTGAAATTTTAAAAATTAATTTTGAGTTAAAACCTTCACCAGGCAACTGCATGCCAAGCTCTCACCTTGGAGGCCAATTTATTCATCTTGATTTTGTTTTATATATTGTATAACATCTTCTTGTTATCTATTTTATATAAAAAAATAATATTTCAATATAAAATTAATTTTGTTTTACGTATTACATAAATCTTATCATTAAAATAATTTCTATTACAAATTTCATGCAAACATCAAGATGATTAAATTAATTATTAGAAGTGATTCACAATTTTTTTTAATAGAAATTTTACATCATTTTCAAGTTTCAAACACATATAAATAAAACGATAATAGAAAAAACATATATGCAATAAAACAAGTAAATTACTCGTAGGTCCCTGAAGTTCGAAGTTACTTGGCTTCTACGTATATCTAAATTTTCTTTAATCAAGTTGTTGTAGTTCATTAAAACATTAATATTAAGTATTGCCCACATATCAATTGGATTCTTTTTCTTTTAAAATTTATGTTTAAATTATCTGCCATTTTTCTTAAATAAAAGTTCTTAAGGTTTTTAAATATAAAAAATGAAAAATAGAAAATTTTATATGCATATTAAAAAGTAAAAAAAAAGTAATCAATTTAGTTCATTCTAATGGACATTATAATTGAGAACTTTATTAAAAATTTTATGAACCTTGCTACATAATTCATCAATAAATTGATTAATTATAATTTTAAATATTAATTTGGTGAATAATTTAATAAATTAAACTTCAAATTAATAATTATTGAATTTATTAATCATATATTGCGAGCGCAAATCATTTTCCAAATTTTATAAATTTATGATCTGATTAAAAATTTTAAAAATATACATCGGGTTATTAGGTACATTAAACTATAGGAACCTGTAAGTAATTTACCTTATTAAAATCCCCGAACCTTCACTCCCGCCCTTCCTCCACCTCATCTCCCCGAAACCCTAACCGCATGCACAGTAATCAGAAGAATTGGTCCAATGCGTCTTCAAATTCTCAGCACCAGTTCTCTCTCGGTCACGGCAGTCGTGTTCTCTGTTCAATTTCTCCCTCCCCGTCGCCTGCCTGACGATTTCGGCAGAGATTCCCTGAAAGAGTCGAGAATTACTGCCGTCGAGATCTGAAAGGGGGAATATGATGGGGAGGCTTATTCGACGTCATCTTATAGCTGCTATTCATCGAGCATGATTCCTTCTTTTTGACTGATTCATCCGTCCGCAAGCCTCGAAGCCCTCTGATCCGTACTGATGGCCGTGCGCGCAGCGGAGGCCGCAGACCGCCCTGTTTCGGTGGAAACACGCCCCCGTTACATCCCTAAACGCGGTGAGGTCCTGAAGCGCATCCTCAGGTCGATCTTCTTCTTCTTGTTTCCGTCCCGCAACCGCCGCGGCGGGGGAGTTCGGGCCTCGGCGGTCCATCCCCCTCCCGGCGACGGCCATGGATTCATCGGTGGTAACTGATTCATTCATGGAGTTTGGGCGTCGGCGGCCCATCTCTGGTGTAGTATCCGATTCCTTTTCGAGTGACACGAATGGATGCTGAAGAAAAGGAGGGAGATTGCCATCCATTGGTTAGTTGTTTTTATGCATATGTGGTGATCATTTTCAGTTCCAGGCTCTGTTGCCTTTATATGGTCTTGTTATTTTTTTAGGAGAAATATGCATGTGCTAAGTTGTATTTATGGATTTGCGGGTTGGGTATCAACTTAAAGTTGAAAAGATTCCGATTTTAAGTGGAGTTTTATTCATGTCCATTACAATTCAAAATCATTTGGAGTCTATTTTTGAGTTGATTATGATCAATACTCTCTCTGAAGAACACAAACAAGTGCCCAAGAAGAAATTGATCCCTCCTTGTCCTCAAGTAAATCAGCTCATATACACAATCTGTACCTCACAACCAAGCACATCAATAAACACAAGTAGCGGCGCCAGTAGAATTTGTTACAAAACCCTCTAGATTGAGTGAAAATCCATGGGCTTTAAGCTTTCAAAATCAACTAGGTTTATATTTTCTTCTGTAGGAAACCTATAGAATTACAAGTTTATCTAGCATGAAAAAAACTCTGGGATTATACTGAAGTCTTCACCAATAAGGTAGATTACAACAAGTAATAGAACTAAGAAAGATTTTTGCCAAATTAATGAATGAAGCAGAACTCTTCTCCATCTGTCTTTGCAAATGTAGACAATAGTGATTGCTTCTAAATCATGTTTAGAAAAACACCTTGGAGCTCATGTTGATTTCCTCATTCATTTTCTTCTCTCTTCCTTTACCAACATGCTGGGATATGGCTTCAATGCTTGTCCTACAAAAGATGGCAGCCAAGTTGTCACGACCCAACTACCGTAATCTTTATCTAATATCTATCCACATTTAGAAGTAAGAGTAATAGGTCCCAACAGAAATAGTAAGAAATAATACCTTATATATTATCAAATTACACAGTATATATAAGCTACACATAAAAAAAAATCACTTATACATACTAAAAACATTTATCACAATTATATATATATATATATATGAGAGAGAATTACATACATACCCCTTAAATCA
This sequence comes from Apostasia shenzhenica, assembly GCA_002786265.1. Lineage (NCBI taxonomy): Eukaryota > Viridiplantae > Streptophyta > Magnoliopsida > Asparagales > Orchidaceae > Apostasia > Apostasia shenzhenica. The sequence continues at coordinate 882,911 of KZ451929.1, read as the reverse complement.
TCTTGAATTACATATTAAACCCCTCATTTTTAAATTTTACAACTTAATCCCCTAAATCATCCAAAAATAACATATTTAGGTCTTTCTCAAGATTTTCAAAGTATGTTTTTTGCTGATTTATAATTACTTGGATGTTTATTACCAATAATATGTATATATAAATATTATAAATATATTTACAAATACATGTATTCTACTAGTTTTTATTTTTAGATGATTTAGGGGATTAAGTTGTAAAATTTAAAAATGAGGAGTTTAATATGTAATTCAAAATAATTTAAGGAGTATGTATGTAAATGCCATATATATATATATATATACTACTCAATCAAATTAGGGGAATATTCACATAAAAATTCCCCTAATATTCACTTACCAAATTATATATAGCAATACACCATAAAATATATTGTACTCAATAAACATCACTTTGTAAAGATAACTCTGCTATACCGTCTCACCCTTGTCCCTGTGTTTGATTTGCATCTGTAAAAAAAAATTGGAGTCATTAGTTAACTCAGTAGGTGAAACTGATCCAACATGCTTAATAAAATAGTCGCACACCTCACAACCATAATAAAAACATATTAAAAATTTATTTGGATCTTTTATCACAATTCGGGCCATATTTCTCAGTCAATCATAACCACACTACCATATTCACGGTGACCCACACACAGTCACCACGAGGTCGTCACCTCAACTAGATAACCCTCAGTAGGTTACCTCGGATGCCGTCGCACCTAAATCTACAGGTACCTCATCACAACAGGTGACTCACACATGGTCACCTTTGGTGATCGTCATCACCTCGGATAGCCGGAAACTACCACTGAATGTCATCACATCAATGTTATCATCGAGCTCGAATTTTGGTGGGTATGATTGCGAAGAGAAATAAATTAACTTTTTTACACAATATACATGACAATCTCATTATATCATCATTTATATATTACAAAATTTAACATCAATTAATTACACTTGCATATAGCTGTTGAACTTAAAAGTATTTTAATTAATCCCAACCAACCACCATATTTAAAAACAGAGTCAATCAATAAATAAATCATTCAATCATGAAGAACATATGATAATCACAGATCACATAATATTTACTCAAAATATAATATTTTATCTTTGATAAATTAATTTATACACACGTTAGAGTAGACTTACCTACCTCTTAAGCCGTCTTAAAACATATTTTCAAGTGTATACCCTGAAAAGCAAAAACACAAATAAATTGAAATTTATTTTTTTTAATTAGTTTTAACTCATATATATATTTCATATTCTTATAAATCTCTCTAAACAAATATAATTTGACTGAATTCATATTATGAGTTTTATTATAATTTCATGTATAATCATTTACTGAAATAATATTTTACACCTAACAAATTAATTACTATTATACATAAATCAAATATACAAAAATAAATCCCTCATTCTTCTTCCTCTTCTTCTCCTTCCCTTTCTTCTTCTCCTTCTTCCTTCTCCTCCTCCTCACAAGCCACGGCAGAGAGCACGGCAGAGGAATCCAGAAGCCAAGCAAAGAAATAAAAATGAATGCTTTGTGTTTATCGAAAGTGGTAACAATTGCATTTTAGTACCCATAATCTCATCTCCTTATAAATAGGTCCAAAAGTATTACTTTTAAGTTCAATTTTTCTTATGTGAACTCAACTCAATTTTAACAACTCTCACATCCTATTTTAAGTTACATTGAGCTATAAAAATCATTATAATATAATTTAATATATCAATTTTCTTTTAATTAATTCACACAATATTATTTAACTAAACAACAAATTAAACTTTAATTAAAAAACTTGAATATTACAATTCTTTCCTCCTTATAAAAATTTTATCCTCGAAATTTTTACACAAAGAGTTCTGAAAATATTTTCTGTATTTTTTTTTCAACTTCTCAAGTAGCCTCTCTTTCTGTCTGATTTTTCCAAAGTACTTTAACCATAAGAATTTTTTGATTTCTCAGCTGCTTCACATCTTTTCCTAAAATCTTTACTGGTACCTCTTTGTAACTTAAGTCAGGTCCATTCTTCATATCCTTTGGATCAAACTGAATAATATGAGTAGGATCATAAATATATTTTCTCGGTGAAGAAACATGAAACACATTATGTATTCCTGATAGTTGAGGTGGTGGTGCTAATCGATAAGCAACTGCACCAATTTTTTGAATAATTTGAAAATGTCCAATTTACCGATATTTCAATTTGCTTGCTTTTCCAAATTTAAATATTCCTTGCATTGGACTTACTTTAAAAAATACATGATCTCCTTCTTCAAACTCCAATTGCTTATGAAGTGCATCAAAATATTTCTTTTGTTTGTCTTGGGCTGTTAACAATCGTTCACGAATCAACTTGATTTTTTCAATAGCTTCATCAATAAGTTGTAACCCAAACATAGCTCATTCATTACCTTCAAACCAACATAATAGTGATTGACACTTTTTTCCATAAAGAGCTTCATATGGTGTCATATCTATACTAGCTTGATAACTATTATTATAAGCAAATTCAATGAATGGAAAGTGATTCTCCCAACTCCCGCCAAAGTCAAGTACGCACAACCTTAATAAATCCTTCAAAGTTTGTATTATTCTTTCTGTCTGACCATGAGTCTGAGGATGAAATATTGTACTAAATTTCAACTCAGTACCAAATACTTGATGTAATTTCTTCCAAAAATGAGATATAAACTTAGGATCACGATCAGAAAATATTACTTTTGAAATTCCATGCAATTTTACAATCTGATCCAAATATACTTTGGCTAATTTTTCAGCTGTATCAGTTATCTTTATGGCCAAAAAATATGTTATTTTTGTCAATTTATCAACAATTACCCATATTGCGTCATGCCCTTGCGGTGATTTAGGTAGCCCTACTATAAAATTCATAGCAATTTCTTTCCACTTTCACATTGGAATAGGAATGGGTTGTAGTAGACCACTAGGTCTTTGGTGTTCACCTTTTACTTCCTGACGAGAGATATTTATTAACAAACTCTACTATATCTCTTTTCAATCCTGACTACCACACAATTTGCTTTAAATCACAATACATTTTGTTTATGCCAGAGTGTATTAAATATTTAGAGCAATGTACTTCCCGTAGTAGTAATTGTCTAAGCTCGTCAACATCTGGAGCACAATTTTTCTTTAAATTTTAGTACTTCATATTCATTCAATCTGAAATCAGATTTTCATCCTCCTTTTACTTTCTTGACATCCTTTTGAAACTGAGGATCATTGCTCTGACTTTCTTTTACTTGTCGAAGCCATTCTGGTGCAATGATCAGTTGATTTAAATATAAAATACTCTTTTTTGTTAATCCAGTTAACTGCAGCTTTTTCATTTCATACACCAATTGTTACTCATCTTGCTCTAGCAATAATATATTCAAACTTATCTTTCTACTCAAAGCATCAGCTATGACATTAGCTTTACCTGGATGATAAATAATTTTCAGTTCATAGTCTTCAATTAATTTTAGCCAACGTTATTGTCTCAAATTCAACTCTTTTTGTGTAAAGATATATATTTTAAACTTTGATGATCAGTATATACTTCACACTTTATATCATATAAATAATGCCTCCAAATCTTTAATGCAAATACTATTGCAGCCAATTCAAGATTTCTTGTGTTCTTAATTGACGAGAAGCATATGCTATTACTTTGCCATGTTGCATAAGAACACATCCCAATCCTTGAAATGAAGCATCACTAAAAATCTGAAATCCTTCATTTTCTTCTGGTAAAGCAAGTACTGATGCAGAAATTAAACAGTTCTTTAATTTCTGAAAACTTTCTTCATATTCGACACTCCATATAAATGACACTTGCTTTTGAGTAAGTTTGGTAAGAGAAAAGGCTATTTGAGAAAAACATTTTACAAATTTTCTGTAATAACTAGTCAATCCCAGAAAACTATGTATTTCCGTTACTTTAGTTGGTCTAGGCCAATCTACAATTGCAGAAATCTTTTGTGGATTTACGGATATTCCTTCTGCACTTACCACATGTCCCAAGAAAGTTATACTAGGTAGTCAAAATTCGCATTTAGATAATTTAACATACAATTGATTTTCCCTTAATTTTTGTAATATCAAATGCAAATATTGACTATGTTCCTCCTGATTCTTCGAGTAAACAAGTATATCATCAATGAATACAATCACAAACTGATCCAAATATAGTTGAAAGACTCGATTCATCATGTCCATGAAAGCTGCCGGTGCATTAGTCAACTCAAATGGCATTACTAGATATTCATAATGCTCATACCGAGTTCTAAAAGCGGTTTTCGGTATATCTTCTTTTTTAATTTTTAGTCGAAATAGCCTGATCGGAGATCAATCTTAGAAAATATTATTGCCCTTTAAAGTTGATCAAACAAATCATCAATTCGAGGTAAAGGATACTTATTTTTGATAGTCACTCGATTTATTCTCTATAATCAATACACATTCTCAGAGTTTCATCTTTCTTCTTTACAAATAGCACAGGTGTACCCCACGGTGAAACGCTTGGACAAATATATCATTTATCTAATAATTCTTGCAGCTGAGTTTTTAGCTCTTGTAATTCAATTGTAGCCATCTGATAAGAAACTTTTGAAATTGGTTCAATTCCAGGGATTACATCTATAACAAAGTCAATTTCATAATCTGGTGGAAGTCCAGATAATTTTTCTGGAAATACATCAGAATATTCATTCACCACTGGTATATCTTGCAGCTTTGGTGATACTGTTTTAGTATCTACAGTGACTGTCAAATAAGCTTTATTGCCCTTTCTGAGATATTATTGTGCTTTTAGGGCAGAAATCACTGGTATCTTCCTACCTTTACCATGGAATATTAAATTCTCTAATCCAAGAGTACGCATTTTCATTTTCTTTTCTAGACAATTTATTATCACTTGATTTGTAGACAACTAATTCATTCTCAATATCACATCAAATTCAAACATAGGCACTATAATCAGTCTAAATAAAAATTTTCTATTCTTGATTTTTACCTCTTCGTCCACAAAGAAATTCACTTCAATTTGAGTACCCGTTGGCAATAAAACATGTAAAGAATTTTCTAGAAGATAAGTAGTAAGAAAAAACTTCTGAACTACTTCTTCAGAAATAAAAAAATGCGAAGCTCCAGAATCAAATAACACAGTTATTGGAATTTTATGAAGAAATAAAATACTTGTAATCACGTCAGGTGACTCTGGGGCTTCTTGCTGAGTGATAGCAAAAATACGTGGCTGAGCACCACATCCACCAGATTGAGTAGGAGAGCTTCGACCACGACCTGACATTGCTGCAGAAGTGTTACCTCTATCTCCAGATGTTGAACCAATAGATCCTGGTTCCTCCATGTTGCTTTCGACTGCTGCACCACTAAGTCAATTCCAAGATAAATATCCTATTTCACCACATGTATAGCAACGACTTGAATTTTTATCCTAGCACTTTCCCCAATGCCATCTCCCACATTGTTGACACTATGGTTTGTTGCTTGTGTTAATTCCCGAGCTCGCTGAGCTACTACTAGAAGTAGACTTCTTAAAAGATGATCCTCGCTGTTGTGAAACATGTCCCTTTCTCTTTGCAGTTTTTCTGTTGCGATAAGTTCAGGTGCATAGCGAGCCAAAGAAGAAAACTTCTTTTCATATTCATTTACTGTCATATTTCTCTGCACCAAACGTTCAAGTTCTTGCCGCATCTTATCCTTTGTCGAATCCGATATGTATCATTCTCGAAATAACTCACCAAATCGTGCCCAGGAGATTTCATTGATTGGTTTATTAGCAAATTGCATCTCCAGCTGACTTTGCCACCAATCATCAGCCGCACTATCTAACATCATAGTTGCTAACGCAACCTTTCTATCATTGGGACAAGCTATCCCATTGAAAATCTTCTCTATATGCCTCAACCAACTTTCAGCTTTTAAAGGATCAATTGTATCTGAAAAATGTCTTGGATTCATCTTCTAGAAAAGCTCTACAGCTCTATCCAAATAAGGTTCAAAACTCTGCCCCAACGAACTAGTACCAGGCATATTTATCATTAATTGTGTGATGGAAGATAATAATTGCATTGCTTGCACATTATTCAGAGATTTATCCCCTATGTTCTCGTTCTGAGAACTAGCATTCACTTGTTCTTGATCGTTTCTAGTCATTTTCTGCAAAATAATTACAATTATATTTCATATACACATAAAATGATATAAACAAATCACAAGTGTAGTACACAATATTATTCCCCTTAATGTCTACCCACTCTCCTCCCATCTAGGTTTTCTTACCTAGAATCAAACCTGCTCTGATACCAAAATTATCACGACCCAACCACCGTAACTTTTATCTAATATCTATCCACATTTAGAAGTAAGAGTAATTAGGTTGTAACAGAAGTAGTAAGAAATAATACCTTATATATTATCAAATTAAACAATATATATAAACTGCACAAAAAAAATCACTTATGCACACTAAAAATGTTTATCACAATTATATATATATATATATATCACCAACCACAACGGGGAATATTCACACAAAAATTTCTCTAATATTCACCTACTAAATTATATATAACAATACATCATAAAATATATTGTACTCAATAAATATCACTTAATTTGTAAAGATAACTCTGTTATACCATCTCACCCCTGTCTTTGTGTTTGATTAGCACCTGTAAAAATAAATTGGAGTCATTAGTTGACTCAGTAGGTGAATTTGATCCAACATGCTTAATAAAATAGTCGCACACATCACAACTATAATAAAAACATATTAAAAATTTATTTGGACCTTTTATCACAATTCGGGTCTTATTTCTCAGTCAATCATAGCCACACCGCCATATCCATGGTGATCCACACATAGTCACCACAAGGTCGTTACCTTAACCAGATAACCCTCCGTAGGTTACCTCAGATGTCGTCGCACCCAAATCTACAAGTACCTCATCACAACAGGTGACTCACACATGGTCACCTTTGGTGATCGTCATCACCTCGGATAGCTGAAACTACCACTGGATGTCATCACATCAATGTCATCATCGAACTCGAATGTGGTGGGTATATCGTGAAGAAAAATAAATTAACTTTTTCTACACAATATATATGTTAATCTCATTATATCATCATTTATATATTACAAAATTTAACATCAATTAATTACACTTGTTATATGGCTATTGAACTTAAAAGTATTTAAATTAATCCATCACACCAACCACCACATTTAAGAACAGAGTCAATCAATAAATAAATCATTCAATCATGAAGAACACATGATAATCACAGATCACACAATATTTACTCAAAATATAATATTTTATCTTTGATAAATTAATTTATACACACATTAGAGTAAATCTACCTACCTCTCAGGCCGTCTGAAAATATATTTTCAAGTGTATAATCTGAAAAGCAAAAAAACAAATAAATTAAAATTTATTTCTTTTAATTAATTTTAACTCATATATATATATATATATATATTATATTCTTATAAATCTCTAAACAAATGTAATTTTGATTGAATTCATATTATGAGTTTTATTATAATTTCATTCATAACTATTTACCGAAATAATATTTTGCACCTAACAAATCAATTACTATTATATATAAATCAAATATACAAAAATAAATTCTAACCTTTTTTAGTCCTCTCCTTTCCCCCCTCCTTCTCCCTCCTCCTTCTTCCTCCTCCTCCTCCTCCTCCTCCCAAGCCACGGCAGAGGAATCCAGAAGCCAAGCAAAGAAATAAAAATGAATGTTCTGTGGTTATCCATGGGAATAATTGTATTTTAGTTTTCATAGTTTTACTTTTTTATAAATAAATCTAAAATTATTATTTTTAGGTCTAATTTTTCTCATAAAAAACTCAACTCAATTTTAACAAATCTCACATCCTATTTTAAGTTATATTGAGCAATAAAAATTATTATAATATAATTTAATATATTAATTTTCTTTTAATTAATTCGCACTATTATTTAACTAAATAATAAATTAAATTTTAATTAAAAACCTGAATATTACACAAGTGCTCTCTGTAATAGAATTTTTGCTTAAAGGGATCCCATGAGATGAGCTATTATATTTGGGTCGACCTGAGGATGGACCCATCCAACTCTTTTCTTTCTCCACTCATGTGGGGGGCTTCTCCAAAGCAGCTCTCATCAGTTGTTGAACTAAGTCATCATAGCTGATTCATTTCATTAGTATGGATCTTCTCAAGACATAGATATTTCTTTTGGGGTTTTTACCCGTGTGACACAAAAAACTTCAATATTTACTTATTAGACACCCTAAAGTTAAATATTACATGACACACACTTATTTATTTTAATTTTACGACTAACACACCCTATTTAAAAAATTCTTATATTTTATTTAAGTAAACCATACTTAAGTTATGTTTTAACTTAAATAAGGTTCATAGGAATAAAAGTTAACCACATTTGTATCTTAAATTAAATCTAATCGTTAAGATTAGCATCTAACGATTAGATTTAAAATATTTTACATAAATAATAAATTTAAATAATTTTTAACATGTAAGATTTGAGTTAAGATGCACCGAGAGTTAGATTTTATTCCTATGAATTTTATTTAAGTTAAAACATAATTTAAGTATGGTTTACTTAAATAAAATGTAAGAATTTTTTAACTAGAGTGTGTTGGTTGTAAAATTAAAATAAATAAGTGTGTGTCATGTAATATTTAACTTTAGGGTGTCTAATAAGTAAATATTGAAGTTTTTTGTGTCACACGGGTAAAAACCCCAAAAGAAATATCTATGTCTTGAGAAGATCCATACTAATGAAATGAATCAGCTATGATGACTTAGTTCAACAACTGATGAGAGCTGCTTTGGAGAAGCCCCCCACATGAGTGGAGAAAGAAAAGAGTTGGATGGGTCCATCCTCAGGTCGACCCAAATATAATAGCTCATCTCATGGGATCCCTTTAAGCAAAAATTCTATTACAGAGAGCACTTGTGTAATATTCAGGTTTTTAATTAAAATTTAATTTATTATTTAGTTAAATAATAGTGCGAATTAATTAAAAGAAAATTAATATATTAAATTATATTATAATAATTTTTATTGCTCAATATAACTTAAAATAGGATGTGAGATTTGTTAAAATTGAGTTGAGTTTTTTATGAGAAAAATTAGACCTAAAAATAATAATTTTAGATTTATTTATAAAAAAGTAAAACTATGAAAACTAAAATACAATTATTCCCATGGATAACCACAGAACATTCATTTTTATTTCTTTGCTTGGCTTCTGGATTCCTCTGCCGTGGCTTGGGAGGAGGAGGAGGAGGAGGAGGAAGAAGGAGGAGGGAGAAGGAGGGGGGAAAGGAGAGGACTAAAAAAGGTTAGAATTTATTTTTGTATATTTGATTTATATATAATAGTAATTGATTTGTTAGGTGCAAAATATTATTTCGGTAAATAGTTATGAATGAAATTATAATAAAACTCATAATATGAATTCAATCAAAATTACATTTGTTTAGAGATTTATAAGAATATAATATATATATATATATATATATGAGTTAAAATTAATTAAAAGAAATAAATTTTAATTTATTTGTTTTTTTGCTTTTCAGATTATACACTTGAAAATATATTTTCAGACGGCCTGAGAGGTAGGTAGATTTACTCTAATGTGTGTATAAATTAATTTATCAAAGATAAAATATTATATTTTGAGTAAATATTGTGTGATCTGTGATTATCATGTGTTCTTCATGATTGAATGATTTATTTATTGATTGACTCTGTTCTTAAATGTGGTGGTTGGTGTGATGGATTAATTTAAATACTTTTAAGTTCAATAGCCATATAACAAGTGTAATTAATTGATGTTAAATTTTGTAATATATAAATGATGATATAATGAGATTAACATATATATTGTGTAGAAAAAGTTAATTTATTTTTCTTCACGATATACCCACCACATTCGAGTTCGATGATGACATTGATGTGATGACATCCAGTGGTAGTTTCAGCTATCCGAGGTGATGACGATCACCAAAGGTGACCATGTGTGAGTCACCTGTTGTGATGAGGTACTTGTAGATTTGGGTGCGACGACATCTGAGGTAACCTACGGAGGGTTATCTGGTTAAGGTAACGACCTTGTGGTGACTATGTGTGGATCACCATGGATATGGCGGTGTGGCTATGATTGACTGAGAAATAAGACCCGAATTGTGATAAAAGGTCCAAATAAATTTTTAATATGTTTTTATTATAGTTGT
>KZ451929.1:844981-872555 GCA_002786265.1 Apostasia shenzhenica | reverse complement strand
ACAACTATAATAAAAACATATTAAAAATTTATTTGGACCTTTTATCACAATTCGGGTCTTATTTCTCAGTCAATCATAGCCACACCGCCATATCCATGGTGATCCACACATAGTCACCACAAGGTCGTTACCTTAACCAGATAACCCTCCGTAGGTTACCTCAGATGTCGTCGCACCCAAATCTACAAGTACCTCATCACAACAGGTGACTCACACATGGTCACCTTTGGTGATCGTCATCACCTCGGATAGCTGAAACTACCACTGGATGTCATCACATCAATGTCATCATCGAACTCGAATGTGGTGGGTATATCGTGAAGAAAAATAAATTAACTTTTTCTACACAATATATATGTTAATCTCATTATATCATCATTTATATATTACAAAATTTAACATCAATTAATTACACTTGTTATATGGCTATTGAACTTAAAAGTATTTAAATTAATCCATCACACCAACCACCACATTTAAGAACAGAGTCAATCAATAAATAAATCATTCAATCATGAAGAACACATGATAATCACAGATCACACAATATTTACTCAAAATATAATATTTTATCTTTGATAAATTAATTTATACACACATTAGAGTAAATCTACCTACCTCTCAGGCCGTCTGAAAATATATTTTCAAGTGTATAATCTGAAAAGCAAAAAAACAAATAAATTAAAATTTATTTCTTTTAATTAATTTTAACTCATATATATATATATATATATATTATATTCTTATAAATCTCTAAACAAATGTAATTTTGATTGAATTCATATTATGAGTTTTATTATAATTTCATTCATAACTATTTACCGAAATAATATTTTGCACCTAACAAATCAATTACTATTATATATAAATCAAATATACAAAAATAAATTCTAACCTTTTTTAGTCCTCTCCTTTCCCCCCTCCTTCTCCCTCCTCCTTCTTCCTCCTCCTCCTCCTCCTCCTCCCAAGCCACGGCAGAGGAATCCAGAAGCCAAGCAAAGAAATAAAAATGAATGTTCTGTGGTTATCCATGGGAATAATTGTATTTTAGTTTTCATAGTTTTACTTTTTTATAAATAAATCTAAAATTATTATTTTTAGGTCTAATTTTTCTCATAAAAAACTCAACTCAATTTTAACAAATCTCACATCCTATTTTAAGTTATATTGAGCAATAAAAATTATTATAATATAATTTAATATATTAATTTTCTTTTAATTAATTCGCACTATTATTTAACTAAATAATAAATTAAATTTTAATTAAAAACCTGAATATTACACAAGTGCTCTCTGTAATAGAATTTTTGCTTAAAGGGATCCCATGAGATGAGCTATTATATTTGGGTCGACCTGAGGATGGACCCATCCAACTCTTTTCTTTCTCCACTCATGTGGGGGGCTTCTCCAAAGCAGCTCTCATCAGTTGTTGAACTAAGTCATCATAGCTGATTCATTTCATTAGTATGGATCTTCTCAAGACATAGATATTTCTTTTGGGGTTTTTACCCGTGTGACACAAAAAACTTCAATATTTACTTATTAGACACCCTAAAGTTAAATATTACATGACACACACTTATTTATTTTAATTTTACAACCAACACACTCTAGTTAAAAAATTCTTACATTTTATTTAAGTAAACCATACTTAAATTATGTTTTAACTTAAATAAAATTCATAGGAATAAAATCTAACTCTCGGTGCATCTTAACTCAAATCTTACATGTTAAAAATTATTTAAATTTATTATTTATGTAAAATATTTTAAATCTAATCGTTAGATGCTAATCTTAACGATTAGATTTAATTTAAGATACAAATGTGGTTAACTTTTATTCCTATGAACCTTATTTAAGTTAAAACATAACTTAAGTATGGTTTACTTAAATAAAATATAAGAATTTTTTAAATAGGGTGTGTTAGTCGTAAAATTAAAATAAATAAGTGTGTGTCATGTAATATTTAACTTTAGGGTGTCTAATAAATAAATATTGAAGTTTTTTGTGTCATACGGGTAAAAATCTCATTTCTTTTATATCTCTAATCCACTAGTATATGAGGTCAATGTGCTTTCACTTACTATGAAGTGTTTTTTGTTAACAATATGAAATGCACACTTATTATTATAATATTATGTATACTTTTCTTGCTTAAACTCAAGTTTTTACTTGAAGGTTTTTGTACGCAACTGCTCTCAATGTACTCTACTTCAGTTATTGACGAAGCAACATACATTTGAAGCTCAACTTATGATACTTCGCCACCTACATACACCGTTAGTAGACTTATCAAAATCAAGATTGACATCTATATCTGCATCTATGTGATCATCTAACAAAGGTTCGTTACCAAAACATAGGCCATCTTAGATGCTCTTGTAGGTACTTGAACGTCAACTTTGCAATAATTTAAAGAGATTTTCTCGGAATGGGAGATCAGCTCACAACACATCCGCATAAGTTATATCTTACCTTGTACATACAATGTTATATATTTGGGTAAATTGCATCTAGGCTGCGGAGATCAGAAAGGCATTACAAATTAATCTGAACGATTAAAAATTTCAGTTTGAGTCCCATGAGACTAGAAAATTACTATGTTTGGTCCCAATTAAGACATAAATATTAGGTTAAATTGCATTTGGGCTCCTGAGGTTGGAAGGGAGTGGAAAATTGGTCCCAAGTTTTTTATTTTAGTTCTTAAAGTTGTAAAAATACTACAGTTTTGATCCCCATTGTTATTCAAGCAAATATTCCATGAATTTTTAGAAGAGAATTATAGTCAAATAAATAATCTATATTCACATTTGCATGAAAGAAAAAATCAAAGTCAATTTTTGATGGCTACTGTGAATTAGATGAGTTTGACCATGTGTTTATCATGGTCAAAATAATCATCCAACCTTTAACACTTTTTGGTAAAAATAAATGTGAATTTGAGTTATCAATTTAGACTTAGTTTCAAATCTTTAGCTATAAATAGGCCTTTATGAAGGCACAGAGAGCAATTTAATCATCCCATCATGCAAATTAAGTTTCAGTGAAGCGAGAAGAGAAGTGAAGAAAATTCTGGAGGTTCTACTCTTTTAAGCTATTTTCAATTATATACTCTTATTTTGAGATTGAGAGTATTTCTCTTTTGTAATAAAAGAGTTTAATTTTGGGACTTTTTTTATTGTAATATTTGATGTATAGGAAATTAGGGTTGTGAGTTTATTTTGCCCAATTGTGTGACTACACTTGTATTGTGGCTTCTACGATAGTAAATTTTTTTATTTTCTCTCCTGTGGACGTAAGCCTGGAAACATTCTGGGCTAAACCACGTAAATCTGGCGTCTACTTTGTTAATTAGACAGGATTAATTCCTAACACCCATTTTAGAATCTCAATTTTTTTCGCTGGCTTTTCTTGATAAAAAATGTGTATTTGAAGTATTTATATGTTTTAAAGGACAATGATATTTCTCTCATCTCAACCTTCTTTAAAAATTTAATAAAAATTTAAAATTTAATTTCTCACGTCTCTTTTTCCTCTAAAAATTTAAAACTAAAAATTATAAATATTAATATATCATCAATATATTTAAAAAATAATAATAATTGGGAATAATCCTATAGTATAATAACAAAAAATTAATAATTATATTTAAATTGGGATCTAACTACAACACTTTTACAATCTTAATGATTGAAATCGAGATTTTTAAAATATTGGGACTAATTGGCAACACTCTTTTAACCTTAGAAGCCCTGATGCAATTTGCCCTATCATATATGTTGTATACTTTTATAGCTTGTGGAACAATTTCAGTTTCTCCCCTATATTTCTCACTTGTTGGGTATTAGAACTTATTTCAGGTGACCATACCTATTCATTCTGTTTCTTTTTATCCTGAAATTTCCTTATTCCCGACTTTCCAAAAAAAAAATAGGGATAATTACCTGCCATTTCACTTTATTTATGTGTTATTCATCCATTCTTAGTTAATTATATTATGCACACTCAAAACATTATAAAATCTTACATACACATATTTAAGTTAAAATTTAGTCAAAATCTATTTGAAAAAAAAATATTTCGTTAGTAAATCATTAAAATTATATTTTTACCCTTAATAGTACATATTTTTTTTCTTCCTTGATGTTACACTAAAGCGTTGATCTGTCCTAAAATTAATTCACCTCGCGGATGTTTCCTTCCCTTACCACAACCTAAACATCAAAGTTTTAAGATTTTCACTTAAAATATATTTAAATATTTTTAAAATAATATGATAAACGGTTCAGATTTTTTGTAACCTAACTATAGTTAGGTTATTGAAAAATTATAATTGCTCATTATAATGAAAACAAGTGAAAGTGTGTGTATGTAAGATTTTATAATATTTTGAGTGTGCATAGCGTAATTAACTAAAAATAAATATATAACGTATAAATAAAATAAAATGGTATGGCATGTAGGTAATTATCTTGTTCCAAGCGGATTACCTAATTTTTATTTTTTCAAATATGTAATCATCATCGATATGCCATCAGTACAAAGCAAAAGGATGATGAGGTTACTATCTCTAATCTTCTTCATAAATACAATAGTCATTTATCTTGATTTAGTTGTACTTATATTTACTCGTTTGATAGGAGAGTTATTTTTCAATAAGAGAGAGAAAATATATTAATTTATACGTTTAATGAAAAAAAAATATTTAATATTAAGATGTGTATAAGATGTAATATAAAATTAATTTTAATATTAAAATTTATTATGTTATCACCATTTACAATTTTATTATGATACTTCAAAGGTATATTTAATAAAATAGTTTAGCTCAACAAGGCATTATATTGGGTAGTTGGCTCTATGAATTATTAATTTTGATATTAAAAACTCGACCATGAATTGAAACTGTTGGTTTCTATAAAATGAAAAGTAAATTCATTGTTTTGATTAACTGAAAATTTCAATTCAAATTATTTGGGTTTAGTTTGATTTTTTGATTTTTTTTTTCTCAGCCCCAATGGAAATGTAATATATCGCAATCCCAATGTAGAGGTATTGTCCGCTTTAGCTTTAGAAAATTATGTGCTTGAGTACTTTTCAGGGGGTCACCCATCTCGATGTTACTCCAGCTCAAGTACGCTTAATTACGGAGTTTTCTGTTATTAGCCTCACAGTTTTTTCCTAAAAGACGCCTCTACCATTTGAAATCGTATTATCTACTTATACAGCTCAAGATCTCTCTTCCTTTCTGCTGTGAAACGATTCATTCATGTGCCCATTCCACTACTATTTATAGGCCTAGTTCGTCCTCGAATCATATTGTATTGTAAGAGGTCGGCTCTGATACCATATTATAATATTCTGTGATCCTAATGTAGAGGTATTGTTCGCTTTGACTATAGGGAACTACGTGCTTGAATATTTTCCAAGAAGTCACACATCCCAAGCATACTTAACTACGGAGTTTTTCATCATTAGCCTCACGATTTTTCTCTAAAAAGCATCTCTATCATTTGAGATCACGCTATCTACTTATACAGCTCAGGATCTCTTTCTCTTTCTGATGTGGGACGATTCATTCATGTGTCTCTCTCACCACTATTTATAAGCCTAAAAAGTCTGCCAGGAGTGACACTTTACCTCAGTGATTTTTTTCTCTTAGGACATCACCCGGCGATCACTCTCTCTGCCCTCTTCGGTCGTAGGTGTCATAGAAAATTATGAGTCGAAGTCCCACATTAAATCCAAAGTCTTAGTTTGGAATGCTTCTAACTACAAAACTATGCTTGTTTGACTCTACAGTTCATCTGTAGACTATAGTCCGCTATACTTCAAATTGTATAAGATTCTATAATCCAAAATCGAATAAAAGTAAAACTCATTTTTCACCAATGAACGGTATCATTGAATATTTAGCTTCATAGTTTGAGAGCATTTATGGAGATGTGTAGCATATTACTCGAGCAACTCTGCGTTGGCGAAATTATTGAGTTCGAATAGGTTGACATTTTGAATCGCCACACGACGCATGTTGTTGCGGGATATCTATTGGCAACTGAAAAGAGAAATGACTCATTGTTTCTCCATGTAGCTTCATTTTTGTATTTCATAAGGTCTTTTTTTTTTCATATTTACAACGTGAAACATATTACATACGTGATTTCAACTATTTTTTAGGCCTTACGTAGCACAAAAATAGTTCTACATTTTCGTTATACATTACTTTCATAGCTATGTAAAATTGCTTCATATGCCATATGTATTAAAAAAAAATACTGATACATAGCACAAGTTTTTTCGTATTTCTTTAGGTTATTGCACGACAGTGATAGGCCTTTGAATAATTATGCGGCGAAGAGGCCTCTACATCACGAAAAATTATTGCATTCGGACAGCCTAATACATAGATTTTGCGGCAGTCATTCGGCGTGCGACACCTGCGTGCGGGTCCCACCATCACGGCTCGAGATATGTAGCAATTTTTATCACATATGTATCATAAAATATCTCATACGTAGCAGATTTTATCATATATATATCATAATATATCTTATACGTAACAAATTTACTCACATATATATCATAATATATCTCATACGTAGCAATTTTTATCACATATGTATCATAATAGTCCACCAAAATTACTACATATGAGATATTTCATTATACATATGTGATAAAAGTTGCTATGTATGTCGAGCTGTGATGGTGGGACCCACACACACGTGTCACATGCTGAATGACTGCCTTAAAATCTACATATTAGGTTATCTGAATGCAGTAAGTTCTCCTACATCACAAGTCTCCTTAAAAGAATTATGCGGTCTGCCGCATAATTACCTCCTTGATACTTGATAGCGACCCTTTTTCCCGTATTTCTTTTTCTCTTTTTCTTTCAATTATATTCTATTCCAAATCTTCTCTAGAATACTTTTATAAAAAAAAAAAAGGAAATAAAAGAAATTCTGAACTCCTTTTCTCTAGAAAGAGAAAGTTCGCATAATAAAGCACTGAAAGTTCCATGCTTGCTTCCATCTTAAGCCGCCTAATGCATATTTTCCATGATCTATTCCAAATTCTTAAAATTGGAGGGCCCTGGTTGTAACTTTACTATAATTTAATGAGAGAACAATGGCGAGGTTACTGAAAAGTCTATATGATAAAATTTTAACAAAAAAAAAAGTTAAAGTAAAGTAAAACATGAGAAAAGGTTAATTGCTTCTGAGTCCCTAAATTTGGGCTCCAGTGTGATTTCCTTTTTATAATTTTGCATTCAGGTCCATCCAATCGTCATTAACTTCTTATGCAATTACCAAAATATTTATTTAAATGTTAATGTTATTTTGATTTAAATTTACTCTTAAAATTCATCTTTGTACTGTATTCTGACTTTTTAATAAGTTGATCGATTATTTTAAAATGATAATTTTATAACTTTTGTATTGCTATCTGAATATTTCTAAATAGCACGGCATTACAATAAAATGATGTATTCTATCCTCCAATTTCAAATTTAATAAAAATATAATAAAAAGTAATGTTATTTACTATAGGGATGTAAATTGACCGTTTTAGTTCGAATGAGCTAATGCTAACTCGACTAAAAAATTTTGAGTTCTGTTTAGCTATAACTTGATTCAACTCGAATAGTTTCGAGTCTAAAATCAATTATATTTGAATATTATATATAATTTGTAAAATATAAAAATATGTATTTATGTATTTATTCGAATTTATGTCTAGCATGGGAGCTTTGGCTCGAATTCAATTTGTTAACCACTTTGTGATTGAAGCCGGTTGGTTGATTGAGTTAGGGGCATATTGAATTAAAAAGGGTAAATTGCATTTGAGTTTTTAAAGTTAGATGAGCATTGCAAATGGGTCTTGAGTTTTTAAAATTCTTGATTATTTGTGCAGGTTCTTGAGGTTAGTTTTCATCATACTGCCAAGTATTTTTGGATGAAAAAAGTGTATATTAATGAAAAATTTTATTAAAAAAAAAATTGGATAAAATTATACAATTTCTACTTGTCTCCCATCAATTATTGAGAACTAACAACAATTTAACAAAAATATTATTTATATTTTTTTAATAACTCTATCATTGTTGGGACTTCACGGTAATATAAAACTCTAAAATGATGGACTTAAATTGAAGATTTTAATATGTTAAGATCTATTTGAAATTTTGTTTAATCTCAAGAGCCTAAATGTAAATTATTTTTAGAAAAAAAAGGATTTCCATGCTAGTGGTATTGTGCTTTAGGGACCCAGAAGTAATTAACTTAAAAAGTGCAATATTTATAAAGACAACCACTGCGCTCGGTCCACCTAGATTTGAAATGGGTTCGCCACCGTACTTGATCGGGACCATGGGGTGCATGGACCGGGTGCATCTGTGGGACCTCCGAATCCAATTGGACCGCGTGGTCGAGCCCTGTCTGAGTTGGTCCGACCTTTCCGGTGCACTTTGGCTTTCCACCGCATCACCGCCTTTCTATCCAACGGCTGTGATTTGCCGGGTCGAGTGGGCCCCGCCGTAGGCTGCGCACTACTAAGTCTATTGAGGGAGGGTTGGTCGACCTCCTTGACTCCATCTTCTTATCAAATTGATTTTGATTCGATTCGATCATAATTTATCGATTTCAAATTTTTTCAGTCGAGTCGTCCAATTTACACCTTCAGTTAAACATATATATATATGTGCGTATTAAATTTGAAATTTATTTATATACATTTTTAGTTATCCAAAAGAGAATGAATCGAGTCGTTACACAAAATACTCGATTATCCGAGAATTATTCCCTAGGGCATGATTAGGATTTCAATTAATTCTCTAAGCAAGCATATGGGCAGCATAATGCTTCCTTTTATAAAAGCTTCTGCAGTGTTATTGACTTGTGGCAAGTCTAGCTCTATATTTATATACTAGACTAATTAGCCTTTAATTATTTGTTGAATATTTTCTAAAAATATTTACATAAATCACACATAAAATTTTAAATATTATAATTTATGAAAATTATGAAATCTAATTAATATTAAAAAAAATTATGATAGGAAAGTGATTGTCTCTATTTTCTAACTTGTTTTGAAATTATAACTAATTTAACAACAATAGTGGTATAAAAATAATTCTATCATTTTTATGTTAAAAAATGATAATATTATTAAAAAGTTATATTATTAATTTATATACTCTAAGGATGTGTTTACTTGAATAGAATGATTATTTTATTTCACCCCTATTTCTTATCGAATAACTATTCATATATTTACTTTGATAGAATAATTATTTCATAGAAATCTCTATTTCACATTTCATAAAACAGTCATCCTTTCCACACATCTGACGAATAGCTATTTCTTAAGAACTAAAAATATTATTTTAAAACTACCCATTTTCACACCCATACATGTATATATATTTTTAGAGCTCTCTTATGGCTGAACACTCTTCAATCTAGTGTTGACGAACAAGACTTATTAATGGGTTAAATTCAATTTAGGCTGATCCTAATATAGAGCTGATCGGAGTAACAACCCTTGAGTTATAAATTAGATTATGGCCCAATCCATGACCCACAACAGATTAGTTTACGAGTTAGATTTCAGAACGATCTAGAAATTTCATCCTACTTACATACATGACACTGTAAATAATCATACTTACATATTAATTACTCTTCAAAATTTACTAATGTATCTTTCACCCTGAATCTTTAATATTAGGGTGATGACATTCGATCAATATTACCAAGATTAATCTGATTCAAATACCCACAGTAGCAGCAGTGGTGGCAACTAACATTGCTTAGTGGCTAGCAACGTGTAGTATGACTGTTGGTAATGATTGATAGTGTGGTTGTCGATGATAGATGACCGATAGGGCAACCAATGTATAGTTACTAGTGGTGATTGAATTAGAGTCGGTAGAGTGCCCGTGAGACAATGCCGGTATTATCAGGTCATGATTTCAGTATTTATAGGCATAATTTTTTGTTCATATATCTTTCACTCTCTGAATGTTGTACCATCCCTAATAAATACTGGCCAAGCCCCTTCATGTCTCAAAATTTATTTAAAAATAATTTGTATTAACTAATTATGATGTTTAAATATACTAATAAACTTATTTAGTTCAATAATGATTCTTTAATGAACTAGCTAGTCATTTTAGTTTTTAAAATTGATGATGTGATTTTTTTGTTTTTTTGATAGAAAAAATTGATGATGTGATTTAATTATGAAAAATCTTAGAAATATTAACTATGCTTGATGAGTTGATGAACATGCTTAAGTAAATTAATGACAATAATTAAGTTGTTGATGTTTAATGACTAGTTTGTTAATGAACAAGATTATGAAGATTGCTAACAAAGGTGAGAGCTTATACTATGGATAAGGTGCATTAGAAATGGATTAAGCACAACAACTTGTTTAGTTTGAATATCTTTTAAAAATTAGAGAAGAAAAATTATTTTAATATTATGAAGTGAAATAAAATTAATTTTTAATATTTAAATAAATATATATAATACTAATTAAATATAAGATATTAGTGAACATAATGTTAAAAATATTTGAGATCTTTTATTATTTCTCAAAAATTTGAAAATGGTCAAATATTGAATAAATTTTTGGATATTTATATATTAAATATATTTATAATTTAGTTTCGTATGTTATTTTTTAACAATATTTTAATATTTAATTAATTATAAATTAATTTTTTTATTTTTTATTTTTAATAAATAAAATAATTTATGCATAAAAATTAATCAAAAATCGAATCGACTTTCGTTAGGATCGAGTTTGAATCAATAATAAATAAATCAAATCTAGCTCAAATCGAACTCTTCTCATTTATATTTTGAATTAGATCGAAATTAAATTAAAAATTTTCAATTTAACTTTGAGCTAAGCGAGATTGGCTTGAAATTGGTTCATGTAGTGGACTTTTATCAAAAATATGTTTATCTTAATTACTATAATGACATTTTGAAGAAAAAAATATTCTCGTATTGCAGTTTGGGCCAAAGTCATAGTTAGCAACCCTAATCATAGTTTAATTGATTTGATTGGCATGAGCTTAATCATGATTTAGCAAGACTAATCATCGCACGCGTCATCCCCATGTCACTGGTCCCGTTCTTGGGGCTCTTTTCTGGGTGCCAGAAGCGCAGCAAGCAATTTGAATTTAGGATTTGTGGAGCCCGAAGCTTTTCCCTTTGCTCCCCCCTCATGCGAACACTAATCATACCCTGCAATTATTAATTAGGTCCCCAAGGGGCCAAACGTTAATTCAAATAATTACAGATTCCCACGCGTAATTTCTTAGGAAAATGAAATAATTTAGAAAAATTATTTTAAAAAAAAAGGGGAAAAAGGAAAGAAAAGGTTCAACTTAACGAATCACGAGAAAGAACAGAAGCACCACCTTTTCCTTTGGCTGTTGCGTTTGTAGTAGTATTAAAGTAAATTACATCAGAGTCCCTAATGTGTCATTATACTTACATTTAAATTTTAACTTTAAAAACTAATATTGCCTTTTCTTTCTTCAATCATCTTCATCCTGCGATAGTATTATTGTTAACACGTGGTTCCAGCGCTGCATTCCTGCCGTATACGTGAGGCCAAGCTGGCATTTAGTATTTATTTATTTACTAATTCATCTATCTGTTCTCACAGGTTTCAGATCCTGGTCAAACCTCGGACACAAGGGTTCAACCAAGCCTCATCCACGATGAGCCAGGATTATCTCTGATAACATCGATGACGATGTTACAAAGAGGTGCTTGTTACAATCAACTTGGCCCGACCGCACTGTTCCTCGTACAAGACCTTTTTTTCAAGACGCGCAAATCAATGATCCGCATGCTCCAGCTGTCACGAATCCCTAGAAGTAGTACCGATATTAAAAGTTAGCATCATCCTTTTATTGCTTTTGGTCCCCCGGCGACCGACAAGCGGCACGAGCTCAGAGCTTGCTCACTTCCTTTTCTCCTGAAAACCAGGACAATGATGTATAGTACAAATACCATTGAACAATTTTCAAGAGAACAGATCTAAGAGGAGAGAATCAACAGGAGCGACCAGAGTGCAAGCAATCTCTCGGATTCTTCCATTCTCATTATATTAGCCCCAACTGGGGAGCTCTCTTTCTCTCCCTCTTTCCCTTTCATACGCATTGTACGAGCCCTTACGGCTACCTTTTTCCTTTAGTGAAAACCCTTCGCCGGTCAACAGGTGGATGTAGGGGACTTTCTCCCTGAACTACCTTAAACCTTTGTGTGCTGCTCTGGGTGTTTTTCTTTTTCTTAAAACTTAATTGACAGGCTTATCCTTCTGCTCGCCACCGTCTCTCAAAACTTCTCTCTTTTTTAGTATTTCTTGGGATCCCCCATATCCTACGTCAACAATTATAGGATGTGGTTTTTCTTTCAATAATTAAGATGAGAAATTTCTCTTGTAATTCTGCAATAAATTTAGGCAAATCTCATTAAAAAAACGCAAAGAATTTAGTTCCAATATATGAAAAAGTCTCCTAGATATACATGAGAGCATTCCCTTGCCTACATAGACACATTAATTATTTTAAAATATTCTTTAACTATTACTTACAAGCTTAATGTTTTTATATCATTTGTTAATTAGAAATTTTAAAATATTATTAGAGCCATAGGTTTTAAATTCGAACCATCATGCAAAGCAAAAAATTATTTATATGAGAAGAAGTATTGTGTAAGAAAATAAAAAAATTTCTAAGCTAGCATTGTCTATAAGTTTATGTATTTAGGTCTTAGAATATACAGAAATTTAACAGTTGCATTTTAAAAAAGAGGTCAACATTTATGAGTGGAAGTGTTCATGTGTCTCTAAGGACTGTGGTTAGTCAAATTTCAATGAGTACACTGAGCCTCAAAAGAAATAATATATGTGACAAAACATAGGCAAATTTCACGCAAATAAATATGAGATTTAGTCCCGCATAGATAAGTCAATCCCAAGAGAGATGCAAGTGTTTTAGAGCTATAAAGCCCAAAATGAATAATATCTATAGAAATAAATTATCAAATTTTTTGCTAAAAAAAATCAATATTAAGAAAAATAGTACCATCTCAAATCTCTCTTCAAGGCATTACTAAATAGCATAATCATAATTGTAACAAATGAAAGAATTAATAATAAGGGCATGATTGAAATATAATTTAAGATTCAAAGAGAAACACTTGGCCCAATTAATTATTCAAAAAAAAATTAAAGTCAGGACCTAAATTGAAGTGGGCAACTAACATCAGTGATCAGAAAATAATTTACACTAATCATTATTATAATCAACAAAAAAAAATATTTAATATTTCATTTTTGCCATTGACTGTGCGCTGGGCTTCTTTATCAAAAGCCTTCCTTATTTAAGCAGAGTGCCAGCCTCCACAGCCCTTGAGCTAATTGGGGACAGAGGGATGATGTCCTTCCAGAGCTGCTTCATGGCCTTCGGAGCTGGAGATCCCTGTACAATTTTCTTCACATTCCTCATCCCAATTACAATTTAATTTTCTCGATGTAATTTCCATGCTCGTCGACCCACCACTGAATTACGGCACATCAACACAGATCATGAATCCCCCATGTCGTCGGAGGAGGCGTCCACGGGTTACCTACAGGATGCGGTGGCGGAGTGGATGGCGCGGTGCAAGCGCAGGAGGACGGGTTTCGGTTCTCCGGTGACATCTTCGGAGGCGCCGCCGGCCGCCGCCGATGACATCCAGGAGCTCCTCCAGGTGGTTCATGCTGGTAGAATTTGGTGATTGGAGGAGATATTAATGTGGGGTTTAATTAAATGCAGGGGTTTTGGGATTCAAATTGTGTTGAGTTACCGTTGGAGAACTTTGACTGCTTATTTCAATATACCAGCGCTTTAGGTACTCTGTCTCCCTCACCAGCTTTCTTTCTCTCTACTGTCAATTCTTAATTAAATAAAATAAGATAAACAAAAACATTATTCATACATATATTAAGAATTATATATATTCCAAAAACTTTTTTTAATAGCTTCAAAAGAGAGCTTAATTCTTCTTATCCAATTTGAAAATTAAAATGCTTCAATTTAAATAACTTAAAACTCGGCTTGATATATACCCGGAACAAGCTTATTCTCCGTCGTATAATTCTCAAATCTTACTTTTTATTATTTTCTCCAATTATATAAGTATTTATAATTACGATGATGTGTAACTAATTAATGATATCAAGAATGTTATTTTTTCACAAAATAATGTGATAAAAATAATTATGTATGAGTTTGGTGCCAACATGAGATTAATTTGGTATTAGTCCAAAAATAAAATATAATGACACCAAGATATGACATTCCTTTTTGACCGAATAATGTTGTGGTTGAATGTTGACCTGAATATAATTTTAGAAAATGTGAAAAATTGTTATTAATTGTGCAAAAAGATGTACATTTGCAAACACCTACCTGTAAACTGTTATAATTTCAGATGAGTGCAGCTTAAACTACTCCGATCCAATGAAGAAATTTTTAGAAGCAGGAAAAACCCCGGCTGAGGTCATGGCTTCCTCGCCGGCCGCCTCTTCTCAGAAGAACTCCGCAGCCGCCGCCGCCGTTGTTGCGGAGAAGGCCATGAGCTCTTCAACGGCGGCAGAACTAGAGGAAGAGAACAGCAGGGAGGAGGAGGAGGAGGGGAGGAGGAGGTGGAGGAAGAAGAAGGTGGCGTATCCCTTCGCGGTGGTGAAGCCGGCGGGGCTGGAGGGCGACGTGACGCTGGCGGAGATCAACGAGCGAATCCTCATGCGGCCGACCAGGCCGGTGAAGCACCCCGTCGGAGAATTCGCGTGCCGGCCGTGGGTTTTCGGAGCCGCTGGCGGGATGGGGCTCTCCGGCAAGGCTGTGGTTGGCCTCACAAGGATCCACACGCCGGGGCGGCGCGGCACTATAACTATCATAAGGACGAGGGGGTGATTTGCAATTTTTTATTTGTTCTTTCTTTTCTGTATAGTACTGTATATATAATACAAATCTCTGCATTACATAATATAAATAATATTACTGTTTACTGTTGCAAATATATATATATATATATATAATATCTTAAAATTGCAGGGATTAAAATCTTGGAACATCACAATTTCCTATGATCTTCAAAAATATATCAGTTTGATTAATTTTACTGAACTTTTTTGTAATGTAATATGAATAATTTTTGCATTAAGAGATTTTGAATTTAATATCTAAGTTTTTATATATAGGACTATTCATACGTACTCAAAATGAAAGCATCTTATAAATTCTCTTCAATAATTACATTCGCAGAATTATCAATCTTGATTTTGACTTCTATTTTTATTTTAAGCTTTACATTAATTTCTTTTCAAGTTCTAAAAGTTCATCGAGTAGATAAAATTTACTAATTAAACTTTTCTATAGTATGCCTCTACAATAATTTTTTGCATAGTAAGGTCTAATATCCAATTAAGTCTATATAGGAATGCATTTTGGCATATATATAATTCTCTTTAATTAGTATTTGCATCTCTAAACTTACCGTATTACTATAATAATGTTTCGGTCATACATATTTTACCTTCTTATTAAACTGAGGTTTGGTTACAATTACATATAATAATTGGATTGGATTTGATTCATCTATCCCATGTAGAGGATTTCATTATGCAAACTGTGGTGTATATTAATAGAATCAAGTTTGTGTAGATTGATCATGGAAATTATCGGATACTCATTGTTAGAATCTTTTCTAATAACCTTAGTCGAACAACCCTAGTCGAACAATTCTAGTCGGACAGCTCTTCAAGGAGATATCACTAGATCGTATCCTTCGTACTATTATGTCAACTCAGTATTTAAGGCGGCATGGGGGTTCACTGCGTAATTGTCCTTTCACAGAAATAGGTGCCAGACATAGCTATAAATAAGGGAGAGGAGAAACTCTTTAGGGCGAGGTCGAGCTGCCTCTCTCTCTCTCTCCATCTCTCTTGTACTCGTTCTCTTATTCGGTCTCCATTTAACGACCCTTAAACTTTATAAGAGAAATAATTTGATTAGTGGATTTAAATCGCGAAAATAGCATTGTGTTTTTTCTCTCGGATATTTGAATTTTCACATAAAAATTATTTTTTTTATTTCATTCTATTTTGGTATATTTTTTGCATTAACATTCAACGTGACTTCATTAATATTTTCAATTGGATTCGAGTTGATTAATTGCATTAGGTTGGATTTGAGTTCAGGTCGAACTCGAGCTGTTAAACGTGATTTGTCACCACTACCAAAAGGTTGACAGAGAGGTAGATTTGAAATTGATGTGATAAATTTATGGCTTCAAAATTGGCTGAGCCAAAGTGCGGCTACGGCGCAGGTGCAGCTGCGCGTTTGGATGCTATAAAAAGATTACAGTGGGGCCGCGTCCCACCGTGTTATTAATTTGGGTTAATTTCACCCAGGTCCCTGACTTTAAGGGTTATTATCACACAGGCCTACGTTTTTTTAAAATATATCTTTTGGGTCCCTAGGTTTTCAAACATATCATCTGGGTCCATTTTTAATTTTTTTATTATTAAAAAATATAAAAATTACTATTATACCCTTACCCTACCCATCTCTCCACCAGATCCGGCAGCCGCGCCGCCTCTGGCGGCCGCACGACACCGTCGTCGCGCCTTGCCTCTACCGCACGACACCGTCGCACGGCCGCGCTGGCTGCCACGGCGAGCCGCGCGGCCGGCGAGGCATCGGCACGCGTGCAATACCGGCCGAGGCGTCGTGCCTGAGCGCAGCAGGCTCGCCGCTGTGTAGCTGGCTTCGCTTCGCCTTGGCATCGACGCTTCCGCTCGTGCCGTCTGCGCAGCCCGGGGCGGAGCGTTCCGGCTCAAGCGGCCGCGGTTCGTCGCTGGTGCCTCTGCAGCGGCGCCGTGTGCAGCCGGGCCGCCGGCGGAGTCGTGCGGCTCGCAAGGCCAGCCTGACGGTTGTCGTGCGGTCTGCGCAGTCTCGTTGCCAGATGGCGGCGCGGTTTTCCGGATCTGGTTGAGAGAGGGGGAGGGTAAGGGTATAATGGTAATTTTTATATTTTTTAATAATAAAAAAATTAAAAATGAACCCAGATGATAATTTTTGAAAACATAGGGACCCAGAAGATATATTTTAAAAAATGTTGACCTGTGTGATAATAACCCTTAAAATTAGGGACCTGGATGAAATTAACCCTATTAATTATTATTGTCCGGCGAGGCGATGCCGAAATTTCGGAGATCATGTTGGCGGCTCATCATTCATGAAGCCGTTCACACCCCCAATACGTTTCGCACGTGCTGATGTCCTGCTCTCAAATAATTAACCATGTGGGCCCGTCACTAGTAGATGCATTAAATAATTTGAAAGAAAATTTAATTTAAAAAAAAAATTTATAAAAATTCATAAATATATATATATATATAATGTGAAATAAATGAATTAATTATATCAAAAATTATGTTAAATATAAAATAAAATAATTATTTAATATTAAAATTTATGTAAAATAAAATATGATTTTTAGTCTCCCAATTAAATGGAGCCTAAAATTCAAATCATTTAAATATAAAATTTTGATAAATGATTTGAAATTTTGAATATTTAAAAACAAAGTAATCAAATTTACTGGTTCTTATATGTGTTTTAAATATTTTAAAATTAATTACATCCATGCAACTAAATTTGAAATTTGGGATTCATCTTGGTAGCAAGGGGTGCTGTTGCATTAACTGAGTTTCATAAATTGTTATAAAGAAGTATTATTTAAAATTTTTAAAATATTGAAAATAAGCAGCATCAATGTTTACATAAAAAATTTATAAAAAATTATAATATTAAATAATTTATAATAAATCTTTTTTGGAGAATTTACATACATAACACTGAATTCATCACAAATTACGCATTTCATCATCTTTTAGTAAAAATTACACATATCACACTCTTTTTACATTTTTATTTACTAAGCAGAGTGTGATATGTATAATATTTACTAAAAGATGGTGAAATGCGTAATTTGTGATGAATTCAGTATTCTGTATGTAAATCTCCCTAATTTTTTTTATATATTTTATACAAATTATTCAACATATAAGTCATATAAATGGACTTCATATTAATAAAAACTTTTTCAACTAAAAAATCTTTTTTAATTATTTAATATTTAAATCGAAAAAGTATTATACAGCACAAAAAAAATTGATAAATTAATTAATTATAATTTAGAGCTTTAATTTACTAAATTATTTATTTATTAAATAATCTTATGTATTAAGTTTTAAAATAGTTATTAGCTAATATATTAATTAATTATTTGAGATTTTTGTAGGATGCATTTTAAATCAAAATCTTTTATTTTAAATAAAATATAATTCAAATTTTAATCTTAATTCTTTAAAAGGAATATTTTAAAAGATAGAATATCAAAAAATTCTTAGTTAATGAAAAAAAAATATACCAATTAATTATCATAATTCATATATATTTGAAATTTATGCAAAATTATGCGTTAATAAGAATTTCAATTTTTTTTTAGAATTTTTGTAATTTAAATTATTTTAAATTTTATAATGTCTACTGAGATCAAGGTTTAATTATTATTATTATAATTAATTTATTTGATTCCTCTAATCAGAAGTCTTTGCTACACCACAGCTTGAAGTCTTGTATCACCTTATTTTTCACATTAAAATCTTTGTCTCAATAATTTAATTAATTTATTTCCGATCATTTATATGTTGATCTAATCAAATGGACTAGATTTTAAATCAATTACATGTCGATGAAATTCGAGTAGCAGTAATGCTCCCAATTAATGATATCAATAGTTACGCTAAATTTTAGTAAACACAACTATACTTTTAATAACAGATATGTGAGTAGTCGGTTAATATGACAGTTGTGGTTCACACGATGGATACTATACATTTAATTTTCTTATAATTGAAAAATAATTTAGTCAAAGTTAAATTAATTTAATTTATAATCGACTCAATATCTATATAACATAACACATGCATGTTTTGCTGATGGATATTAAAATATTATGTATATTAAAGAAATTTATTTATAGACATATACATAATAGATGAAGATTTTATTAAAAAATTATAATATATATTATATGTGATATAAATATCTAAATTAAAAGAAATGAAATTAAGTAAAAAAACTAAGGGGGCGTTTGGTTCAGTGTTATCTCAATGTCAATATTATTTAGATGTCATGTTATCTAAATGTCATTGTTATTCATCAATGTACATTTGTTTGGTTCAATGTTATGACATTAGAAAATATCAATGCTATCTAAATTATTTTTGTTTAGTTGAAAGTTATTGACATTATAATAACAAATTGACAGTGTTATCTTGAGATGTCGCCCGATTTGGGGTGACATCTAGATGTCAGCATGTAATGGCATTTTTGTAATTAATTATAATATTATTTAAAGATGTCATTAAACCAAACAATTACTTTCTAAAGATAACATAACATAACATTGAGATAACACTAAACCAAACGCCCCCTAAACCTGATTTAACTCAAGGAGAAGTACTATATATATATATTACCGTAAAATGCAATTGAAGAGGAAAATTTAAGAGAGAAATTATTAAGGGGGCGTTTGGTTCAGTGTTATTTCAATGTTATGTTATGTTATCTTTAGAAAGTAATTGTTTGGTTTAATGACATTTTAAATAACATTGTAATTAATTACAAAAATGCCATTACACACTGACATTTAGATGTCACCCCAAATTGGGCGACATCTCAAGATAACACCATTAATTTATCATTATAATGTCAATAACTTTCAACTAAACAAAAATAATTTGGATAGCATTGATATTTTTTAATATCATAACATTGAACCAAACAAACGTCCATTGATGAATAACAATAACATTTAGATAACATGACATCTAAATAACATTGATATTGAGATAACACTGAACCAAACGCTCCCTAAAACTTCTAAACCGGTTATAAATTTTTTTATATGTGATGATTTTTTGATAATACTTATTTTCTTGGTGAGAATTTTTGCTTTAGATATTTACAAAGAACTATCAAGCTATGGCACTGACTTTTTCCAAGAATACCCTTAATGAAGCTTTTTTGTTTTGTAAATGCATTTAGTCTCTGGTTACAGTAGGGAGATATCACCAAGAAAACTATGAAGGAACTTTGTTCAGCACTAACGTTTTATATTATGAACACAATTCTATCACTTCTTTGTCATTCCTTTGATTAAAATGGCTTGAATGATTAAAAGTATTGATGTGTGAACTTGCAATATGCTGGGTTTCATTTCATAATTGCTGGCAAAGTTGTTTGATATCTTAACCTGGTAGTCTCTGGCATCAGTCTAGAAGGATTCTAAATCATAAAGATTTGATGTGAGTTTATGCCAAGTCTGCAATTGTTCTTCAAGAGTTGCGTGTGAAATTTCATAACATATTTCTTTATTCCTCGATGAAAATGGAACAGATGTGTAATATTGGTTATTACAGTATAGAAGTGAAGCATTGCTTTATGCCATGAAAACATTTTGGTTTGGCTATTGATGGAGTTCTAGGTGACTTTTGGGATTAATGATACCATATGCTAGTATATTTACAAGTTGATTCAATAATTCCATATAGTAGTTGAGATGAGTTATTGATAAATGAATGGCTTAGTTTGGTTCGTGACTGTGTATATAGTTCTAGATGTAGATTCTTAAATTTATTATAAATTATTCTGCTAGTAATTTTCTTCAACTTTACTTTTCTAATCAAAGCATCCAGCTTTTGACCTTGAATGGACAATTTGTGTTGGTAGCATTAGCGTTTTCATTGATTCTTATTTTTAGCATCTTGTTATTTATCATGAGATTAAGAAATAAAAATTCTTAATTGTCATTATCCTTTTGGTTCTTAATTATGCATGGTGACCTTTTATTTTTTAAATGAAATGTGGTTGAATCGAAATATTAAAACTCCCCAATTGATTCAATACATGGAATTTTCAAGACATCATGAAAAAATTCATCAAAATTTCCAAAATATGTGTAATGATGTTACTAAATTTTGAGTCAATTTAGTCTCCAATTTTTGTTCAAAATTGCTAATTATTTGAATTATTTATGTTCATTAATTTAGTAAAATAAAAAAAATTCTCAGAAAAAATGCTAGATTGATGAAAAATTATAGGGAATCATTTTACAAAGTCTGGGTTGATTTGGTGCCTGAATTAATACAAAATTGGTGAAGAATCGATTAATTTGAGAAATCTGGGTCATTAATTTGTGGTTATCTAATTAAACTATCAAATGAAGTCTGAGGCTTGGACCATCAGACTTACTTTTCCAAAAGCCTTATCAGTACAGAATTTAATTGAAAGATTTTAAAATTTTAAGTAAATTTAAAAGATTCCTTAATTAAATTATATTTGAAGTAATTTACTCTGAGTTATACTTACACACACACACATATATATATATATATATATATATATATATATTATTTACACTTGTATTCAGTGTTGAATCTCAGCTATATACGTGACACCGAAAGAAATATCAAACCATCGGAGATGATGTGTTGCTCTCTGCCTAGTTATTTCGGCCCCAATATTTGGACATCCACATGCAGTTGTCTCTGCCCTTCAACCTGATGGAGATTGTCACGTTAGCATCATGTTTGCACAATTTTCACTGCAAAGCCCTTCGTATTACTGGTTAACTGGGAGTTGCAAGTCTCTGGTCATCAGTAGCTGGTCATCTGGTTCTCCAACAATCTAACAGATCAAAAATCCATGTTGACATCATAATAGTCTCCTTGGAACCGACAGATTATAGTCTACTTTAACTTAGCTAGAATCGGCTGAGTACTGCCTTATCTCGTCAATAAATACTTCTAGGGAGAGCTTCAAACGAGGAACTTACGATCATCATTATCAACAAGCTTGTATTATTTTTCTTTTTTCTTGTATTAATCTTCTAACTAAACCTTTTTTAAATCTTTTTCTCTGGCTTCTCCTCCAAGGTAGACGTAGGGAAAGTTATTTCTGAACCACTTTATATTTTTGTGTGTTTTTTTGAATGATTATTATCTACTCTGTACGCATTTATATTTATATATATATTTGTTTGGGGAAGTGAATGAAAAGATTGAAGAAAGCTGGCGAAGGTTTTCATGAGAATAATTGCATGGGGAGGTCAAGAGAAGGCAATTTGCATGCACAGGCATGGAGGGAAAAAAGTCTTCTTTGACTGTCGTTTGACTGGGTCCCACCCTCTGTGGCCATAATCCTGCCGCCACTTGGCATACGTGTGAATCATGATTTGATTTGCTCCTTTATAATTCTGCGTTGACTACAAGTTTGACCTCAATCGATTATGGTACCCTACAATTAGTGGAAGATGAATCAGTCGCAATAAGAAAAATGCTATACGTATCTCAAATAATTAATCGATTAGTTTAATTGATCATAATTTAGGCTTTTAATTCACTGAATTATCTAGTAAATTTTAAGTTATAATTGATCAATTTATTAGCCAATTATTATCGTTGTATAATAGGACTGTTATGCTAATTAAGTAGTCAGTACAGTTAATTAGCTATCGACTATATTTTTAATGATTTTAATGTTTTTCATCTGAAATCATCATTGAAGTCATAAAAAACTTAAAATCTATTCTTATATTCACTTTTGCTTTTTAAGTTGTGTGATAATTATTCAAGGTCTTTTTCAAAAGTAAAAGTCCCTCTAAAAACAAGTGAGACAAAATATCAATAGAAAATAATAATAATAATAAAACCTATAAAGGTGATTAGAAGATCGAGGTCATGAAAAAAATTAAATATTAAAAATCGTTACGAAATCATTGAAATCATCCTCAATAAACCTTTACAAGTTGCTCAGAAGAACAATTCTACCTATGATAAAAAATTCTAAGCAATTCACCGAGTTGTAAAATAATTAAAGTATGTACTTACCACACTGACTATGAACTACATCAATACCTACAAACTTTTGGAAAAAAAAACTTAAGAAGCACACCAGATATAGTCAAAACCGAATGCTAGTCGATGAGATAACATTTATATATATATATATATATATATATATATATATATATAATTACTCGTGCACTATCTATAAGCAGGGAGTAAATAAGAATTTGATTTGGATTCACAGAACAATTGCGCTAAACATTTTTAAGCGCTTTAACATCAACACCATTATTACAAAAGTTGAAATTAAATACTATTGAAGTCTCATGACTTAAAGAACTTGTTGTGCGATAATTTTAGCAAAAAAGTAATATGTAAATTGGTTTTCTAATCTTATTGAGGATGCAGTGGTGGAGCGCTCACGATATCGACCAATTTTGTTCGACTCATTTAATATTTATCTTGAGCATAGAGTCAATTATATATACACTATATATATAATGCTTTGTGTATTATAGTGAATTATTTTAAAGACTTTTCGTAGTCTCGTCTTTGCTCATTCTTATGATATAGTAATCTCCTCTTATGCCCAAGATTTTTTCTTTATAAATATGTGTGTTTTGTTATTTATATATCTTATTTTTGATTGTATATTAAGTAATAATAAATAATTTTTTTAATTCTTACTCTAAATTCTCAATTTTGACTCATCTTCTATCGCATTCAAAGTTGCTTGTATTCTGAAGTGTGCATAGTCATATTAATTGATCATTAAAGTCCCGTTTATTTTGAAGCTAAAAATTGATCTGATTTAATTTTAACCTGGTATATCACATCTCACATAAAATTTAATATTAAAAATTAACTTTATTCTATATCCTATATATATTACTAAAATAATAACTAACTTATATCACATTTCTCACATATCTCAATATAATAACTAACTTTATATCACATCTCTCACAATTTTAATATAATAACTAATTTTATTTCACATCATTCATAATTTTTAATAAAAAAAATATTTCTATACAAATTTAATTTTAACATGATCAAATTTAATATTACAAATAAATAAATCCTAAATGTCAAAAATCAGAACAAATACTATGAATATTTCAAGTGAGATTTAAATGTAAGATCTCCCATTCGTGAGAGGGTTTTATGATTAGCCAAAACAAATAAACCGATTAAAGAAATATTTGATTTATACACAATTTTAGTTACAGAAAAATTAAAATTATTATTTTATTATTAATAATAATTTAATTTTTAATAAAATAATTCACTTTATATCATATTTTAAATAATTTTAATTATGATAATTAATAATTTTATTTGTCACTAAATATATATTCCGAGTTAATTTTAAATTTTTTTTGGAATAATAAAAACATTTTTTTATCAAATAAATCCAAAATAATTTTAATATATATTTGAGAAGTGAATAAAAATTGAAAAGAATCGAAATGAAACTCAAAAATCTATTCTAAAATTGCTTGAAAATCATGCATGCTTTCATAAGGTTTTAGTTTGAAAATTTTTGAATTAATTTTAAAATTCAAATGGTAATGAGAAATATTCATTAATTCAATACGTTAAAATTTAAGGTCCTGTTTGGCGCGAGAACAAAATGACACTAGTTTAAATAATAATAATAATAATAAATAATTTTTTTAATTATTCTATACAAATTTTAATATAAAAAAATATTACATTACTTCACATACTCAATAAATTTTAATAAAAATATTAATTTTATTTCACATCCTAAATCAAAATATTTGATTCGAATATTTTAGTTTAGGATGTGAAATAAAATTAATATTGTTATTAAAAAATATTGAATATATAAAGTAAAATAATATTTTTTTATATTAAAATTTGTTTATTATTATTATTTTTTAAAATTAGTATTATTTTGATCTGATTTTGATCCTCGGACCGAACATAACTGCCATGTTTGACGCAAGGACTAAAATGAGAACAAAAATAGTATTAGTTTAAATAATAATAATAATAATAATAATAATAATAAATATTTTTTTTAATTATTATACATAAATTTAATATAAAAAAATATTATTTTACTTCACATACTCAATAATTTTTAATAAAAATATTAATTTTATTTCACATCTTAATCAAAATACTCAATTCGAATATTTTGATCTAAAATATAAAATAAAATTGATATTTTTATTAAAAATTATTAAATATGTAAAATAAAATAATATTTTTTATATTAAAATTTTTTATAATAATTATAAAAATTTATTATTATTATTATTATTATTTTTAAATTAGTACTATTTTAGTCATTGCGTCGTAGAACCGGGCCTTTTTAAGTAGTTTAAGGGCAAAATTGGTTTTTGGAGGGAACGAGGGATGTGGAAACGTGCCGATGAATGAATGAACGAATGATATTTAAGGAATTGCGTCGAGATTCGTGCGTCGTGGGCAGAACGGGGTACACGACGTGCCTGACTAATTCTGTAACTTCTGTGGCCCGCGCCTGCTGGCTGCCTCCTGCTGCTGCTGCACTGCCACCGCAAGCTTTCCTTGAAGGGCTGGCAGCTCCTTGGGAGGAATAAATAAATAAAAGTGAAAAAAAATTGAATTTTGTTTCAAAAATCTTTTCTGAAGAGTTATTTTTGAAAATATATTATTTGTAAAAAACCATCCATAGTCAACCTTAGCTCGCAAATTGAAAAAAGTTCAATTAAAAGATAAATTTGATAATAAAATTTTCGACAAATTACACTCAGATCTCTCAATTTAATACTTAACAATGCGCAGATCTATATTTTTAAAATTATAATATCGGTCCCTGAGTTTTAATAAATTATCAAATGAGTCATTTTTATTTTTTATTATTAAAATTTTTTAGAATTATTATTTTACCGTCTACTCCTATCTCTCTTAATGATTTGTATATAGATTAATATATAATAAATTTTATATCAATAAATGATCAAAATCAATAGATATACATCACTGGTGTGATAATAAGTTAAATAAATATGACATCAATATGACAATAAAATAATAGAATGCAGGTACGTTTTTCATACAATGCTACGTATCTAAAAAGTTTTCTATTCTCAAAACTCCAACAAGATCGATCGACTAGCTTGAATTAAATGTATTCGACTCAAAATAACCACGAATTCAAATTATAAGAAGTTTTCGTGAACTAGGTAGCTTAAAAATACCTAACTTTATTCAAATCAACTCAAAGTAAATATTTTAATTTAAAACAAAAAGTGAGGAACATGAAATTTAAATCCAAGATATTTTTTTGATTTATATATAGTGATCATTGCTACGTACGTCACAGATTTATTTTTATGTTACAGGAATTATTTTAGATGCATTTACGATTTCAATTTAAAATACTTTTGAGCAAGTCACTCTTGACTCGAAGCTAGGTACGTAAATGTGAAATTAAATGACTCGATTTGAGCTAATTAATTGTTTTTTTTGGCTAACATAGTATTTTTAGCTCCATCAACTCAGAGAAAAGAGAGTGGTTCAAAACTGGTGCGTTGATTTCTCAAACGAAGTATGATTTGCTACTCAAATTATAATTGAAATTTCAAATTAGGGGATTTTAATTTAATATTATCTTAATGCTATATCATGTTATTTAAAGAAATAATCATTTGACTTGACGATATTTTTAGATAGCATTCTAAAAACTTACTAAATGTCACTTAAAAAAAATGTCATATAGATGTTACGATATTTAAATAAAATGATATAATTAATATCAAGATAATATCAAATTAAATATCTTCTTAATGTTCCTATTTCATTATAGTTAATCAATTACCACGGCCTTCATGACTTATTAATGAGTAATTAACGTACGGTATCTATTTGCAAAATTGTTAAACTCGATAGTTGATTAGTGTCGATGCAAAAAAATGCACCACAACAGAGAGAAATAAGATGATAATTTTTACGTGGAAACCTTAGTGTCCGGGGGAAAAACCATAACGTCGTCCAGACGATTTGAATCCACTAATCGAATCTCCTCTTACAAAGTTTGATCTCTAAATGAAGACCGAATGAGTATAAGAGGGATAGAGAGAGAGGGGCAGCTCAGCCCGAGAGAGAGAGAGGAAGGAAGCCCCCTAGAGAGAGCAATCCCCCTTATTTATAGCTTGGAGAGGAGGGGACATAGTAGGTTTAGTCTGCCACATCTGACACCTACTCCTGCAAAGGACGATTAGGGAGTGAGCTCCCATGCTGTCTTAAATACTGAGTTGACACAGTAGTACGGAGGGTACGATCCTGTGATATCTCTTTAAGCCGCTGTTTGACAAGAGACTGTTGTCGAGCTGCTGTTCGACAAGAGGCTGCTGTTAGGGGTGGCAATATATGACCCGACCCGTGAACCCGACCCGCAAATTTCGGGTATGGGTCTTGAATTTTGACCAATTTATTAAACGAGTTGGTTTCGGGTTGGGCATAATCGGGTCGGGTAGGGTTAATCAGGTAGGGTTCGGGTCATGGATTTTGACCCATTTAATAAATGGGTCGGGTTCGGGTTGAGGCTATTCGGGTCGGG
>KZ451929.1:812546-844874 GCA_002786265.1 Apostasia shenzhenica | reverse complement strand
CCCGCCGACCCATTTTGCCACCCCTAGCTGCTGTTGAGCAGCTGTTCGGCAAGGGGTGTTAGAGAAGGTTCTAACAATTAGATTAAAAGTAAGAGTTAAGTCCTGAGTGACAGCAACTATTGACTTACACTTAATATATAGTAGCTTATCAACATAATTTGTGTAAGCTATAATAATCAATATTGTTTATGGCTTTTATCATAAAACAAATTATTTATGGCTTAAAGAAAGTGTAATAGTCCTTAGGTAAGTAATGCAGGGAGTGCTTTCAAGTTCAGTAGGAGACTAGAGTGGAACACTCGGAGCATTGCATGAGAGCGATGCCAGCAACCTGAGAGCAACCATGATGAGGAGCTAGTAGCTTCACACAACCGATAGTGACGATACTGGATAGCAATAGCTAGTAGAGAAGAGATTGCTTGAGCTTTTAGTAGAAATAATGTGAAGATTTACTATATAAGAAACCTAGAGTAGCCTAACACTTATCATGATAAATCACGTGTGGACCTCATTTTTAAGTATATTGTATGCATCTCTTTGTCATTTTATTTTTACAAAATTACTTATATTCCTTGTAACATAAGTAGCGCATTCGATTTGTTGACATACTATATACTACGTTAGGTGATTCATGCTTCTTCTCATTGAATTTTATAGCATACTGTGAGAAGATATTGAATGACTCTTGCACTTTGAAGTTTTAGTTTAATACTATATGACTTAATCATGTAAGCTTTTATGACGATAAAAACTCATGTTAGAAGGCATAAACTCAGTGCGCTCTAAGTAGTAAACTCAATATATCGGACATGAATAGCGCGATGATTTCAATTACATATATACGTACATTAAGATATTCCTTTTTTTTTTTAAGAAAATTTTGCAGAAAGAAAGAGTAAAAGTTACTGTTAGTTTGTTTTATGAATTGGACTTTAGTAGGTACGTGTAGCAGTTGTTATCAAAATATTGAGCTTTGCTCTCAGAGATTTGAAGTGGTACCCATGCTCTCAGAAAGTAAGACATAGTTTGAGCTTTTCTGCAGACTGCCAATGGCGTCCTGCATGATCTACTGAGAAAGCGAGAAGCTATGTAAAAGCTTTCCTTATAGACTGCCATTAATGGCGTCCACACTAGAGAGAGAGAGAGAGAGAGAGAGAGAGAGAGAGAGAGAGGGAGAGAGAGAGAGATCATGAAAATTGCATGGTATTCTGGAGCTAATGGTGCAAAGGCTTGAGGTTAAACCTACTCCACGTACGGCTAGTGGTGGTCCTTCTGTTTTGAGTGGACGTAATACTACATATTTATATCAGCTCAGCTTCTAGTTTTGTGTGCACCGGTGTACGGTGCACCAGCCAATTAGCACACGACACGTGGATAAAAATGGTCAGACGTGCTGACGTGTCGTGTGCTAATTGAGCTGGTGTACCATGCACCGATGCACACAAAAATTTCTCCCAGCTTGAGAGACAGAAATAGAGGAGAATTGTTAGGTGCGCTACTCACATTTTTACTATTTATATGGGGCCAATAGAACTATGCCACGTGATCTGGGCCCCACAAGGAAAAACTCCATAAGTTGGTCGTCTAAAATTTAAGATTAATTTTAATTATTGCTAAAAATTTGAATTTTACTTTAAAAATATTTAAATTTTATTTTATATTTCATCTTATATATATATAAATTCTAATATTAAATAATCACTTTGAATCACATTCAAAATAATTTTTAATAAATTAATTAATTTTATTTCATATTAAATATATTTTTTAATATAAATAATTCACTTTACTTTATGCCATACATATTTTTTAAAAATATTAAAAAAATTCAAACAATTCATCTTTTTAACTTTTTACCAAATAGGGCTTTAGTTTTCTTTTTATTGCAATACAAATCAGCTTAAAAAATATGGCATGATGGAGTATTTCTATGCACATTTTTTTTTGTATTCAATTATATTTGAATGCTAACTTTTTTGCTTTTTCGCTTGAGATCTAACAGCATGCCGACATCTTTATTTTTCGTAAAAAATATATAAAGACGATGTATACTTTAGAGTATTCTCTTTTATAGGCAAAGTTTAAAATACCATCCCCATCAAATATTATTTATTGTTTATATTTACACAATTTTAAAATTTTAAATTACCTACGAGATTAATAACAATTAATTTGCACTAATTTGAGCATGGTTCAATTGGTTCTCAACGGAAAAAAACCTATATATTGGCCCATTATCATAGAGGATCAATTTAACTAGTTTGTAAATTAAAGACTCGTTTGGTTCAAACTTTTTCTTATATAAGAGAAAAAATATTTAATTTTTAAATTTAATAGAAATAAATTTATTTAATATTAAAAATATGTAAAATATGAAATACTTTCAATTTTAATATTTATATTTTTGTTGGATGTGAAATAAAATTAATTTTTATAGTTAAAATTTATGTTGGCTAAAAAAAATACGTTGAACAGACCTAATAAGGGATTCAACTACTAGGCTTATTCACTTGTTATCAAGGTAAAAAAAATATTAATGAAAGATATTTTTTTTAAAAATCTAGCAGAAATAAAAATAAAGCAAAAGATTAATTTAATAGAAAAAA
This sequence comes from Apostasia shenzhenica, assembly GCA_002786265.1. Lineage (NCBI taxonomy): Eukaryota > Viridiplantae > Streptophyta > Magnoliopsida > Asparagales > Orchidaceae > Apostasia > Apostasia shenzhenica. The sequence goes on along the minus strand of KZ451929.1, from coordinate 842,268 downwards.
AATTAGAATGTCCAAAAGTAAGTGAAATTTGTGAATTAATGAATTTAGTTTTGAATGTGAAAATATTGATTAAATAACATGAAAAAATTTTGGCCTTTCTTCCAAACTTATTTGGATGTTATATTATATTATTAAAAAAATTATTTTACTTAATAATATATATAGTAAATACTATAAAAATTATAAAATTATTATTAAAAACATAATTTCTAAATATCATAATATTAAAATAATATAATATGACATCAAAATAATACTAAATTAAATACCTTCTAAATATTATGTGTAATTTGATGCTACGAGTATTAAGTAGCTTTAGAATTAGAATTAAAGCTTGGTAAACGTATTGTTAAGCATATGTTTGTTTTTAGGCATTTTTAAGGTTGATGTAGGCTTTGCTATTAGACAGGATCCACTCGGAATCAGTCCCTGATAAAATTGGTATGGCGGGTGGACCGAATTGGTTCCCCCCATCCATGTCAGATAGAACCAGTGGATTCCGTTCTAGGTAGATTGGAATCGGTTTTTGGAACCAATTTGAGACTGATTCTAACGGGTAGACATGAGGATTGCGGCACAATGTCCCTAGGTCAACACCCCATCTCCTCTTTTTTTTTTTTTTTTTTTTTTTTAATTTCAGAAGCTTTTTTCCTATTTTGGCTAGAGTCCAACGAACAAAAAACAGAGTAGCTAGCTGTTTTGCATGATTTTTTTAAAGATTTTTTTTTTACTTTTTAAACTCTATAATAAATACTCCACCCTCCAATTCAACTATTTTTTCTCCTAATTTCTTATATCTCCTAATTTTAAAAGAAATAGAGATATTTTTTTTCTTATTATTCTTTTACCTTTTCTTTCTTTTTATCGTGTGCATATCAAATATTTGAAATATTTTTAAAATTTAGATGTCATCCTAATTTACACTATTTTGTTATTGAAATGAAAACAAAATTAAAAAACATATTGAAAAAATAGTTTTCCTATTTATATTTTAGGCTTTTTGTTAGATCCAAATCAGAAAAAAAAATTGGTTGATATTTTTTTATGGTTACGCAACTTTCAAAAAGAATTAAGTTATCATATATTCCAAGAAATGCTTCTTTATATTGCAAAGACATAAGTGGTGGGCAGTGGCGGAGTCAAGACCTCAAACTAGGGGGGTCAAATAAACTATTTATAATAATATTATAATAATTTAAAATTATTTAAATTATAAAATAAAAAAATTAAAATTTCTTATTATATTTCATTTAAAATGAAAGATTTTGATTTAAGAGTTTTGTTGGATACCTCAAATAACTAACTAATAAAATAGCTACTCATAAATTTAAAATTTTAATACACTAGATTATTTCAATAAATTAACGTGTTAATCCATTAAAAATTTAGTGAATTAAAATCTAAATCATGATAAGTTAATATTGATTAATAAATTTTTCGATATATATTTCTATTCATTATTTATAGGATTATATTTCCCTTTTTTTTTTCTCAATGTTCTGGATCTAATTCTTCCTTTATTTCTTGTTCATATGTTATTTATAGTTCTTATTATTTATCAATATGATTTTATAATACTTGTTAATGGTCTATTATCATTTATCTTATTTAAACTAAATCATTCATTATATTAATAAAAAAAAAATATATACAATCTAAAATTATCGGAATATCTTTCTTATTTACTCTATTACAAAATTATATATATTTTTTATTTTAAATATAAGATACGTAAATAATTTTTTTAAATTAAATGAGTTTTCACTAATATAAAGTCTATTTATATAATTTATATGTTGAATAATTTTTGAAAAATTGAAATTATAAATTATCTAAATAATTTGTTAATTTTATATTTTTTTAACTTATTATCACAATTTATGATATGATATTTATTATATGAAATTCGGACTAAAATAAAAAAAAACTTAGATATGTAATTAAAAAAAAAACTCAGGGGTGCAATTGCACCCCCTGAGTACCATGTGGTTCCGCCACTGGTGGTGGGAGACAGTTGCAGAAGCCTTTCAGTAGCACGCAAGGAGGTTTTAAGAACTCTTTAAAGGCAACAGCAAAAAAGCTAAAGAGAGGAACTACAATGAGATCGAGTTCATTGGAGAGCTTGAGTGTTATGCCATCTGCAACAAACCTAAACGAGTTTATTTTGGTTTGTAGATCCAGCTTGATAATAACTATAATTTATTAAATTAGCGAAAAACCTACTAATAACAATTCTCATATTAGCCTCTATGACTCATGACATCTTAGCCGCACAAACATCCACACTTGTCTTTAGAATTGGTATTCTCTTTAATAAGAAAAATTATTGGCGATTATCAGAGTAGATTTTCATCTTTGATACTTTATATATTAACCTACTTGAAGGATTGGCTCGATACAGAATATCGAATCCAAACTTTAGAACTATATGATGAGTTCAAAAGACAAATTATCTGAAAAGAAAGAAGAGTAATGGAAGGAAATTAAATATATATATTGTTTATTTTTTCTACTATAAATTTAAATATTTGTATTTAGTGCATTGATTCTTAATATAATAAAATTTTTAAAAATACTTATAATTTTGATCAAGGTTTTAAAACTCGGTTTCAGTCACAAAATAAAAGTATCTGTCTCGGCTGTTCCAACAGTTTTAGTAATTTGAGTATCGACAATTTTGGTTTTTTTTTTGAATAATTTAAATTTTATAAATTTAAATTAAATTATTAATGATAATTATTGAGTATTATTTTTGGGGGAAAATTAGTAACTTTTTCAGATCAGTTTTAATCGAAACTACTGAAACTTAGTAGTTTGAGCGAAGTTTTAAAACTTAGTCTTGATCCAAAATAAAAATTAGTGCCCAATAAATAAATTTAAAGAATGATTAACAGTGTTCTGAAAAAAAGAATGGGATATTATAAACCTGACCTTCTTGGATGGCTCTGACCCAACCGAACCCATTTTAATGCAAAATCTTATTAAAAGATCACAAATTTGTTAACTCAAGTCAAGTCGGACTCAACCCAACCCAATGACCTTCAACTTAAATTTGGACTAATTAAAAATTAATATATATATATATATATATATAGTATATTCATTTTAATATATGTTAGTCGTATAAAATATTTTTTATGCAAATTAACATAATAGCTTATTAGTGTTAGATTTCTAAAAGATTGAGAGATAAATATAAATATTAAGATATTACATATTACGATTATTAATTTTGTATATATTTGACGATAATTTTGATAGAAAGGCTAAGTTGAAAATGTTTAAATGCTTTAAGAGAAGAAGTTTTAAAATTTTCAATAACTGTGATCTTAATCTTGGGATTGAAACATTGGATCTTAAAATACTACTAATTATACGTAAGATATAATTAGTGAGGTTTGAGATTATCTTAAAAGCTGATTAAACTCTGCTCATTATTTTGATACTTCAATTTAATTTGGCAAAAGCCAAACGGTTTGATTTTTAAAAAAAAAATCAAATTCAACACTATAAGTTTTAATAATAAAAGATAATCATAATTATATCTATGATCTCTTATTTCATGTTGATTTATTAAATTAAAACCTTTTTATTCGAGTCACTTCTCAAAAATTATTCCATGTGATTTTTTTTTATGTATGCTCCCATAGCTCGTCTCGAGTCGATTCGTATTCTTTTAGGGTTCACCGCACATCATGGTTTTAAATTATATCAAATGGATGTAAAAAGTACCTTTTTGAATGGTTTTATTAAAGAACTTGTTTTTGTTAAACATTTACCAGATTTTGAGAATATTGATTTTTCTGATCATGTTTTCAAACTAAAAAAAAACACTTTATGGATTAAAACAAGCTCCTAGAGCTTGTTATGAGAGGCTTTCGATTTTTTTGATATCCAGAGGCTTTAATTGTGGTACAATAGACCCCACATTATTTAATAAAAATATAGATAATGATATTTTATTGCACAAGCTTATGTAGATGATATAATTTTTGGTTCTACTAACAAGATTTTCTTGAATTAGTTTACCATTCTCATTTTTTTCATTAATTTAATAATAAAAATTAACAAAATCTATAAAAATAGTCAATATTTTTATTTAGTAGACTTACATGTAATAATAGGCCTGCTTATTTTTTATTATAATATATATATATAGACCATGCTATTACAATTCTAAGATGTTTTTATCAAAAAAAATACTACCCTTATTGGTACGATGATTAAAATCAGAATCAATACGATGCTAATTTAAAATAATAATAATAAATAAAATTTTATTATATTTTATATAAATTTAAATATAAAAAATATTATTTTATTTTACATATTAAATTATTTTTAATAAAATTATTTTTTTTATTTTTTATTTTAAATCAAAATATTTAATTTATGTGAAATAAAGTTAATAACTTTATTAAAAATAATTGAAATATTTGAAATAAAATAATATTTTTATATTAACATTTATGTAAAATATAATAAAAATTTATTTATTATTATTTTTTAAATTCGTATTATTTTGATTTTGATTTTGTTAAAACAGTAAATCTCTCAAAATAATGATCAACTGGTTTTGTTGCGTACACGCTTGAATGGCTCGAAGCGGAGTGGGTGCCGTCGCCGCCAGTCCGCTCCGGCTTTCGACTCATACTCCCACCAAAGCAAGCGGCCGCCGGCAGCTCTCTCCCTTCTCTACTTCGGTCAGTTCTTTCCGATTTCTCTTTGAGAAAGACATTCCAGTGAGAACTGTAACCCGTTACCTTGTTGAAAGTCCAGCCGGATTTAGCGAGTGTTTTACGAAATAGCAGCTTAAAATGGCGTGCGTATGGAGGCATGTCGTGTGTTGTGAGGTTTCTGCCTCCCCGGGCAGCGATTTCTACCAGCATGGAATGTAGGGGACTATTGTGGAATTCAATATCTATGAGTTTTAGGTTTTTTTGAATGAGTTTAGGAGGGTTAATTTCTTGTAGGTTCTTGTGATCCGGAGCTTAGGTCTGTTCTTGAACTCGCCACAGATGAAGAGCTTTTTGAGCTAGAAAGCATTCTCTACGGGCCAAGGCAAGCTTTCAGTATCTCATTGCGCCTACGATGATGATTTGAATATTTAGCTAAGCTCCCGCTCCCAAGTCAAATTTGGTCGCTCATCCACTAATTTGGTCTTTTTAAGATTTTGTTTTTGTCGGTAATTTTCATTGAGAGACTTAAAAAGATGTTTGGTTAAAAATGCTGTCTTGCACTGTTTATTTAATTTCACTTACACTGTGAGGTTGTTTTTCTGTGATTATTTCGCTTAATTATCGCATTTGGTACATTCAGAGATTTAACTGGATGTGGAGATGGTAGCAAGTTTAGTTTTGATAGTGCATATAGTGGCAATGAATGTGAAGCTGAAAGTGAATGAGAAACTATTTTGGAGTTTACTTTGATTTATGATTTGATCATGGTGGTAGAAATGACAACCATATGTACTATTATGTTATGATGGAGGTTAATGGATTCTTATTCGAGGTCTCTAAGGTTATCTCAAGAAAAACTCTGCCCACTTAATGCGTTTTAGTGATATTGAAATTGCCTAATGATGGTACTTTGAAATGCGATACTGAAGCAAAAATCATTTGGGTTGATATACATTACAACACTAAAACTGTTGCAAGAGACATTGTTGGGAATTCAAAAAATAATGGATCCCATGCAAAGGAAATACATTGGTGGAATAAAGAGGTTACAAAATAATGGCTCTTGTGCAAACTTTGTACTACCGTGAATCCGTGCATTCCATGTTGGTCTTCCATGGACAATGGTTGTAATCTCTGCTTTAACAGTTTCAGAATATAGGTTATTTTTTTGAACTGATCTGTAGATTTGGCAAAGTCGTGTCTTTGAAGAAACTGGCTTTTTTTGATTGCAGCTACTTCAGCCCATTATTAAAGTCAATTGTGAGTAAACCAAGTGTTGATTACATTTCTGATGAAGCCGATTTCCAGTGTCGAGAAGATTTCATACAAAACCTTGAATCACGCTTCTTTTTTCTTGCAGCAGATGCCCGATCTACCTTAAGGTTGGCTCAATTTGCATGACAGGCTAAATCAATCACTATTATCTGCTTAGATTTCTGTAAATGTTGATTATTGACGTGCATGATAATTTACATTCAAGTCCCTTGGTTTTTTTGAACTTAATAATTATTGTTATTGTTAATATTATTTAAGTAGCAGGCTCTTTCAATTATCTCCATTCCTGTGTGACTAAGTGGAGCAATGTAACCCTAAATGTTACCCATTAAATCAACTCTTATGACTACACAGCCATTACGACAATATCATTGACACATACCAATATTTTCAATTCTTAGGTAATGTATATTTAATAGTTGCCAATTTTAAGTGCCTTTAATAGCCATCAGTTATACATGCTTAATTGAGGCTGTTGGTGATAATTCATGACGTGAAATGCTGTATCTGTTCAATGAAAAGTGCAAGCTTGCTATTGCCTTCATCAACGTGTCTGCACATTTTTAAAGCGTGTATCTATCTATCCATTAGCAAGCGACCTGTTTCACTCTCCATCTGGTGCACATACTAGCGTGTACAAGGTAGCTTACTATTAGAGATTTATGGATACTTTAATAATTCCATGGATACCATGTGCAATGTTGGATATTCCATTTGGCATATTCTCATTTTTTAAAGTTTGGGTAACAGTGTTTGGATATCTATGTTGGGATATGTATGTCATATATCAGCAAAATAAAGCTGGGTGTTTTTAAGTTCAGAAAAATTGATAACAATTGTCCATTTATTTGATGATATATGTGCTTAATGTTGCGATCTAATCATTATGTTTTCTTTCTGGAGTAGGGGTTGGAGACCTTCCTATAGAAACGTCTTACTGGGCATGAGGAAAAAGCTGAAAGTTTCATGCTCTAGTAAATTGTCAACAGAAGATCTCGAGGTCGAAATTTTTCTTCATTTATTGCAGGAATATTCAAGGTATTGATGGGTACCTACTAAGTAGATTGTACTTTAGTTTTGCCTTATTTTTAAAAAAATATAATAATACAACAACAACAACCACCACCAAGCCTTAATCCTACTAGGTGGGGTCGGCTATATGAATCCTTTGTTTCCATTGCGCTCTATCATTTACCAAATTCTTATCTAAGTCTAAGTAACTAAGATCACTCCTTATATTTTTTTGCCATGTCTTCTTTGGTCTCCCTCTTCCTCTTTGTACATGGGCAAAATTCAATAACTCAATTTTTTTAACTGGAGCTTCAATCGGCTTACGATTTAGGTGTTCAAACCATCTAAGCCTACTTTCTTTAAGTTTGTCCTCAATTGGTGCAACACCAATTTTCTTTCGGATATACTCATTTTTCATTCTATCCTTTTGTGTATATCCACACATCCACCTTAGCATTCTCATTTTTGCAACATTTATTTTATTTGTATGTTTCTTCTTTGCAGGCCAGCATTCAACACCATATATTATTGCTGGTTTTACTACAGTTTTATAAAATTTACCCTTAATTCTGGATGAGATTTTTCTATCGCACAACACACCAGAAGCATTTTTCCTTTGAGATCTGGTGGTGGTATTTGCTATTGGGACTGTTTGATTTGCTCGCTCGTGTGATCTAAACATTACTGTGTGATTAAATTGATGTTAGATAATATTACATTGTGAGGATGCCTATATATTACTGTGTACCCTGGCTTTGACTTGTTGAGATATAGTTGTCCCAAATCATTTGGTAAATTTACTAAATATCATTTGAACTTGTTTCTAGATATTTAAAATTGACCCTCTTCATGGATTTATAGTTTTTTGATTATTACATAATTGTCATTAGAGATATTCTTGAACCAATTTATGCTCATCCGCTAGAATTATTTACTAATCTCTAATTTGAATTGTATCTTGCATATTGTCCCGCATTAGGAGGGATACCCCACAATACTCGACCCCAACTATTTTGGGATTATATCTATGCTTAGTTGACGTGCTGGTGCTGGTGGTGCCTACTAAGTATTGTGCATGTTGTTTAGCTTGAAATTATATGTGCATGCTCAAATTTAGTGTTTGGCTTGGCCTTCTTGTTAGCACTTCAGTGTTGGATGATTTTACTTCAAGATTTAATATAAAATGAATTTGAATTTTTACTGCATTATTGAAATTTAGTTTGCGTTAAGTATTTCTTTTTCATGCATTTTTTCTATTTTTAAGTGAACTGCTCATTTGCTTGAAGAATGGAATAAAATAGTCACGGTTGGTTAATTGGATACAGTTCATACTGTCTTAGGAAACTATTTATTCTTACAGTCCAGAAGACAGCCCCATGGCTTTTTTCTTTGATGAAGCCAAATTCTTAAGGAATAGTGGGAGTGTGGGAGTAGGAATCAGCCAATGGAAAGTCCAATTCCTTACTGCTGTGAGAACTGGGGCTAAGGATTTCCAAGAGACAGTGTTGAAGGTAATTCTAGTAGGATTTTTTGAGTAAAGCCTCTTTATTGTTATCCATTGTCTGACCCCAAAGGTCTATTTCCTTGCAATAGGGGGGTGGCATATTAACAATGTCAAAGATTCTTCAAATGGTATACCATCATTCCACATTGTGTCTATTGTGGGCATTTTTTGGTTTCTTCTCATTTCTTATCTATTACTAATTTGGTAGTTGTTTTAATAGGTAGCACGGAGATTAACGGGAAAGGTGATAATGGAAGCTGCAAACTATGAGATAAAACATGAAATTATCAAAAGGGTATGCAGTTGGATCATTATTAAGCATCATTCCATACAGTAATGGTATTACATGGTTAGTTACTTAATCTGAATTTATAAAGGTTGGTGCTAGAGGTAGGTTCTAATCAACTAGTACCTGCGATCCATTTAATAAATAGTTCTTCAGCTTGAAGAGTTAATCCTAGGACTTGAGGAGCTCGGAGATGAATTTGAAGGTGATGACCGGAACCCTTTTAACAACTAACAAGCAACAATTAGTCTCAATGGGCGAAATATTTGTGAATGGACAAATGTGAGAACTTATTCTTTTATGCTATTGCGAAGAATGTTTTGTTTATTTGTTGATCATCATAATCAGAACAAAAGGCCATATTAGAACTTTGAATATAACCTTTGTAAAGCTTTTAACAAATGTTGAACTTCTAAAAGTAGAGCGCGCGCTCACACACACATATATGATTTCTTCAGGTCTTCCTTTGAAGGTCTTGTGGAAGTTTGTAGCATAAGATTGTTGTGTTCTTTGAAATTAGGTTTATGAAGCATGCTGTAATAACGTAACATTGATTCTGTGAAATACATTTTGTAAATATTTTAAAAGGTCTACATAATATATAAATTATTTGGTGTCTTAATGCTATAAAGCTAAAATTAATTATCTGTTGATTGTGAAAAGAGATGAGCATACTGTGACTTACAAGAACGAGTTTTTAAGAACTCAAATTGATTATTTTTCTTATAAGGAAATAATATTGTTTGAATGATAAAGATTATATGATCATTCCAAGTGAATGTTTGTGTGACGCCCGTAGCCGAAGAGGAAAGGACGTGATTGCCAGGTGATGTCCTAAGAGAAAGGAATCATTGAGGTAAACTGCGGCTCCTGGCAGGCTTCTAGCAGTATAATGAGTGGTGAGATGGGCACAGGAATGAATTGTCTCGCATCGGAAAGAGAGGGGGATCCTGGGCTATATAAGTAGATTATGTGATTTCAAATAGTAGAGATACCTTTTGGAAAAAAATTGTGAGGCTAATGATGAAAAACACCGTAGTTAAGCGTGCTTGGGCTGGAGTAGCAATGAGATGGGTGATCTCCTAGGAAGTACTCAAGTCATACAGTTTTTCTAAAGTCAAAACGGACAATACCTCTACAATGGGATCACGGGATATTACAGTTTGACTATTCAATATCGATGAATGACTATGAAGTACGAGTACAATATGACAATACAGATACAATATCACAATACGGATACAATATGATACAGATATGACAATACAACAAACTTAAAAAAATAGGATACGGATATGTCACGGTACGACTGTTATATATGTGTATAGTGCGTCATGTTCTCATATTTAAAGTGTAATTTTATGGTAGATCAGAATAACTTATATATTTTGTTGCTATAAATTTTAAAAAAATCTTTTAAATTTTCGTTAAATTAATTATATTTTTTTCAAATGTTCTTGATATCATTAAAAGTAATGTTATGGATAATTCAATTTGAAAAAAATAAATGCATGCTTCAACAATTATTAAATTCTAGAAATTCTTAAATTTAAAATAATATCATAAAGTTTATTTAATTATTTAGATTTTATAAATGAGATGAGAATTTAAATATATATATATATCAATAAATTAATTTTAGTTTTAATTTTAATCTGACCAAAATCAATTAGTTCAATGTAAACGAGATACTATTCATAATAATACAAATGCTGTGATATAAACTTACATATACTGACCTGATCAAGGAAGATACATATTATTTCTCTTTTAGTCTGACTAAATAAATAGATATAAAAATGCCAAAGTCCTATCTTTTTGCATTGAATTAATTAAGGTAAAAAAAATATGATTTACATCTAACAGAAGTAATGACAGTATCGGTTCAGGTTGAAAAAGGAGAAACATCAATAATATCTATAAGATTGCAAAAAAATCAGCTAATATATAATGCAACAATTTGCGGATATCAAATCTTTTTTTTTATTGTCGAAACACTAGTATACGTAAAGTTTTTTGCGATCCCAATTGCATAGCCCAGTGTTTTTTTCTTAATTTTATGTTCGAGTTTATACATGAGTTGTATTATATGTATGAGATATTTTTTATTTTTTATTATGTGAGCCAAATCAACTGTTCCAATATTTTTTTAATTAGAAGTATCGGAAAGTATTAAACAAGTATTGGGCAAGTATTGGATTTTTACAAAATAAAAATAAAAATTGGTACGCCACATGACGTATCTGATGCGTATTAATGGAGTATCGGAGAGTATCAGAGAGTATCGGTATTTGATATGAATACGATATGGATAGATTAGGCTTTATGAAATTTCAATGCTTCATTGATGAATGGTCTTAGATTTGAAGCTAAGGAGCTGTAGAAAGAATAAGAAGTCTAAGTAGTTCTCTTAGACTCAATGGTAGAATCTAAAAAATGAGAATGATATTATCTTTAAACAAAAGGTTCTAGAACTTGGACAAAGAGATATCGAGGGGAAAGCTAATCTTATGTGGCTAACTACTGTTAACTGCATCTTCAAGGTGGTGAAGAACGTGCTAAGGGAATCCAAAAAAAAGCTCCAAATAATAAAAATATTTTGTGGTAGAAAGAAAATATATAAAAAAAATATTAAAGAAAATAAGATTTACTGTAAAGACTAATTTAAATGTAGGAATAAGGAGAATGAAGGGGCATAAAGTGGCTTGATGGGAGTCCATGAAAGCAATTTGTAATGCAATGAATATGATTTTTGAGGATTTATATAAAAAGATGGATTCTATAGAAAGAGAAAGACATATATAGGATTGCCAAAGTAAGAGATAGGAGAACTGAAGATTCTTAAAATTTTGGATTTGATCTTGTTGATAAATTTTTATTTATCATTTGATCTAATATAATTTAATTTTAAATAATTTAATTTATAAGATTTAAAATTTTTATTTATCATAAAATTATATTTCAAAATACTTTAAGATTTATTTATAAATAACTTGCTAATTAAATACACTTATTCTAAAAGTTAATATCATCCGGATATTTATTTCGCATCAATTTTACTGCATGTTGATCAAGAAATAGTTAATATTCTTGCAGAATATTAAATTTTTTGCATTTACTTTCATTTGTTCCGATACAAGGGCGGACAATTGGCAGCGATTAACTTGGAGTCAAGAGCAGCTTTGCTTGCTGCAAGAAAGGTTTTGCTCTCTGATTTAAATTTCTCATTAATTGCAACATTTTATTCTGCAAAAACAAATGCTAACTACATCCCTTTTTATACAGGGATTGGCTGGTGCAGTATCTCGATATCTTGGATTTAGGAACTTGATGATTTTTCTTGGGCCTTTGTATGTGCTTTTTCTCCTCGTCTTGAGTTGTTCAGCACTTTTCATGTTGTCTACACAGTGTGGGTGTTTCCTCGACATGATTGATTGGCGAAAAAACAAAATAAAACTAGATGAATTGGAATAAGACTTATTGATGATAAAGATTACGCGAGAAATGACGTCTAGTTTTAAGAACTGGAACTATCAGAACAGAGTTGTGATTAACACGCACTATTATTGATGTTGGTAAAGTGAAGTGATTCTAAAATGCTTTTTCTTTAGTCTAACTTATTGAGAAGACTTAAGATTTGTCTAAGGAAATATATTGTGTAATTACATGCATAACATTCAAATCTTTCTTATTTATATATGTAAATAAGTGCAAATTATAATTTAACCACTTTAAATGCTTTTTGCCACCTTTCATTATCAACAACAACAACAACAACAACAACCAAGCCTTAATCCCACTAGGTGGGATTAAGATCACTCCTTATAGTTTCTTGTCATGTCTTCTTTGGTCTCCTTCTTTCTCTTTGTACATGGGCAAAATCAAATAACTCAATTTTTCTAATTGGAGCTTCAATCGGCCTACGATTTAGATGTCCAAACCATCTAAGCTGACTTTCTCTAAGTTTATCCTCAATTGGTGCAGCACCAACTTTCTTTCGGATATACTCATTTCTCATTCTATCCTTTCGTGTATATCCACACATCCACCTTAACATTCTCATTTCTGCAACATTTATTTTATTTGTATGTTTCCTCTTTGCAGGTCAGCATTCAGCAACATATATCATTGCTTGTTTTACTACAGTTTTATAAAATTGCCACCTTTCATTATCACGTGTTCAAAATGTAAATAGTGAGAATTTGGTAGGTTTAAGTGCTATGTTTGTATATATCCAAATAGTTGAAGTTCTGGTAGATTTTTTTACTCGTGAGGCTATGAAGTCTTTTTTGAAGGTGCCTCAGAGACTCAAGAGTTCTTTCCGCAGGTTCTGGGGAACATTTCTTGCTGAGATTGTGATTCGAAGTCTTGGCACGGATTATGCTCGAGTTCTTAGAGCAATTTATGCGTTCGCTCAGGTGTATTATATTTTCGATTCGAGTTACTGTTTTTAGTCGTCTCATTAACAACCCTTTGATGCTGAAATGTTCATTTGTTCCAGATCCGGCTTACTAGAACGTATGGGTGGACTTCTATCAAGAAGTAATGGATATAAAGGTTTTACTCTGTCCATAATTTGTAAGTTAAATTACATGTATTCAATATATATTCACATTCTAGTGAACTACATGCCAAATTCAAATGATCATATCATTCATTCCTGTACAGTGTTAAAATACCAGAGAGAAACAATCGATGTAATAGATTTCGACAAAGATAAAGCAGAAATTAGGTTTGTAAATGGGTCGATTCTAGCAAATTGATCTTAGTTCGAGTATTAGCTTATTGAATTTTGGTTCGAGTCAAGTTATAACTATCTGAGCTCGAGTTGAATTGAGTTTATTCGAGTTAAAATAAATGATCTTTTGTAGTAGGAAAAATTGTATTTTAAGTATTATATTTGCTATATTTTATAAGGCTTTTGAATCTCGAAAGCATCTCTACACATACTCTTTAGTAGCTGTTGTATGTATACATTAATTATTGCCTAATATATTTTAGTTATAAGTAAAATATGATATTTAAAATATAGGTTTATAAATATTGGGCTGAACTCGAGTTGTGGTAATTCAATTTCATCCACGCTAACTTCGAGTATGAGAAAATATGCTCGTGCATCAAGTTTTAAAGCAACTGAAATGGTCATTTTATTTTAGTATTTTGGTGAAATTAATTTAATATTTTTATTAAAAATTATTGATTATGTGAAATAAAATAATATTTTTTATATTAAAATTTATGTAAAATAATTAAAAAAAATTATTTATTATTATTATTATTGTTATTTTTTAGTATCATTTTGGTTTCTGCGTCAAACCGGGCCTTAGTCGAGTTTAGAAGTTTAAAAAAAAATTGATTTTATTTTATAAATATTACTAAATTTAGGCAAAATGCTAGTGTGCTTAGGCGGGTCTCATTCTCACTGCTCTGGTTTAATCAATAAAAATGAGGTATTTACACTACCAACATCTTAATTCTTAGTTAAATATTTTTTTTAGTTATCTCGTAGTTAAAGTATTTTACGTTCAAGATTTAAATATTAAGCTCCATACGTTCTAAACAATAAATAATTTCACGGTTAACGATTGAGTAATTCTCGCTTAAAGAAAGAATATTCTAAGGTTTGAGGTGAGTGATTTTTTTTTAATTATATTATAATAAATTCATGGGATTTTTACGTACAGAATATGAAATTTATACAAAATTATATATTTCACCATTAATTCGTAAATATTATCACTATCACACCATATTCATTTAAATTTTAAGCATTTCACATATTTCACATATTTCATATACTTTATAATATTATATGTAAATTAAAGTGCATAAATTCATTAATATTTAAATTCTAATATATATTTTTATTTTTTTTACTGTAAACATATCAATTTTCTTACTCCAATTAAAAATTATAATCACGTGGATTTAAATTCGGCACCCTAATTAGAAATTTTAATTAGGATAAATAAATTAAAATACATAAATTCATAAATATTTAAAATATTATTTATATAAATTAATTTATTTATAGTATTTAATTAATATATTAATAATATAGTTAAGATCAAGGTCAATTTAGAAATGTGAAGTTCACCATCAAAGAATATGATGTGAAATATGTGAAATACGTAAAATTTAAATGAATATGATGTAATAGTGATAATATTTATGAATTGATGGTGAAATGCACAATTTCGTGTAAATTTTATGTCCTGTATGTAAAAATCCCTAAATTCATTGAATAAAATACATAATAATTAGAGATAACGTTAGATAATATTAAAGAGGTATTATTTAAATATTAATATTATTTAGATATATAAAATTAATGTTTGTTTTGTTTAATATAATTAAATTTGAAATGACGATGAAGAATTAAAATAAAAGATGACAATTATTTTGTCATTATAATTAAGTATTAAGGTGATATTTAAATGTCAATTTTATAATTTTTATAATATTATTTAAATATATAATTAAATTAAATAATTATTTTTAAAATAATAATCATAATATCAAGTATTATTATTTTTTTCTTTTTTTTTGATAAAAATGTAAATGCATAATCGCTTTGAAAACAAAGGATGATCACGTGAAGCACGTGCTGAAAAGGACACGAAGACTTCGATAAACGTGGGCTCTCTTCTCCAGAAGCAGCGCACGGCATTGCCCAAACGAGCCTTTCTGCACACGACGCGTGTCCAACTGTCCCCACGTTCTGACACGTGTCTCGTCCTGCTCCACACATTCCCCACTTATAGTCCATTTCCCGAATTTCTCCTTCCCAAATTCGAAGTCCGTTTCGTTTATATAAATGGAAGGCGATGCCTCTCTCCTCTTGCCCTTCCCATGCGCATTCCGAACATTTCTCTGTTCAATTTCTCCCTTCAAGAAGAAGAACGCGATCCATCTTCATCGGAACAACATACGGCGACGCAGAATCGCCGGCGGCTGCTGCAGGAGAGAGAGAAGGGGGGAAGCTAGGGTTTTCCGTGTAGAGACCTTCGACGGGGGCGGCGGCGAAGATGGAGGCGAGTGCCCGGACGGCGACGGTCGCTCCGGAGACTATGATTCTGACGTCGGGGGCGAGTGGGCGCGTACGTGCTCTGATTTCGCTGCGCGCGATGCGCTCCATTTTGCTGATCCTGAATAGCTTCGTGTTGCTTATTCTGCTGCCGTTCCGGCGGCGGACGATCCTGGTCGCGACGACATCGGGTGAGGAGAAGGAGGTCGTGGCAGCGGTCAGGAAAGTGAGGGATCAGAAGGAGAACAGAGAGGCGGTGGTGGTGAGAGTGCCAGCGGCGATAGTGCCGCGGCGGCCGAGGGAGCTGGATTCCGCGGCGCGGCGGGCGATGGCAATTCGGCGCATCGGAGCGGCTGAGGGCGGGGATTGGGGCAGCAGTGTAAGACATTTTTCCCTATTCTCGACGGACAGGGGCGATACGCTCTTCACGCAATCGTGGACGCCCGTTTCCGTCCCAATCAAGTAATTATCCTCATATATTTATATATTTATATACTACGTGAGTGTGTTTTTTTTTTACAGTTTTTCATATATAGTAAAGAGAACAGTATACATATTCAAAGTCCAAAACTTTAAATATTATGTTATGTGTATTATACTGGCAATAAACAAATTGTAAACTATTTAAATATTAGGTGCTTACTACCTATTTTTTTTTCGTGAATGTGAATTTAAGTAAATATTATACACATAATCAGTTAGATTCTGATGCTAAATTTGTAAATATGCTACTTTACAAAAGTGGCGTTTTTGTGTATATGCCTCAACTTTTGTCAAATTACATGCTCACCCGCTATGTTTTGGTATTAGGTATAAGACTGAATGTTTTAGACATGATTTAATAATGATTGTACTACCTTCCATTAACATTCATTAAATTAACTTGTTGCCCTAGTTATGTTATGCACTCTTGAAATCTTAATAAATCACACACATGGCCTTCAAAAATTTTGAGCAAAATAAAGCAATTTTATTTTTATCTGTTCTTCTGTAAAGAATCATATATTTTTGTGTATAAATTGAAGAATTGCTGGTGTAAATGTGTAATTTTTAAGACAGTGGCATATTCTAAATTCTAGCTCAACGCACTGTTTTGAAATTGAGAGGATACTAAATAGTGTACATAACTGCATGACTAAGGTAATTAGATGAGGGCACTTAAATTATTTCCCATTTTTTTCCTTTTTAATGTTTCTTCATATTAACTCTTATATTTTTTATTGAAAAATTACTTAAGGACAGATAGAATATAGGGAAATAAGTTGAAGCATTTATTTTCCTTAATGTTAATGGTTAAAATATAGTCATTTAATATGGATTAAATAATGAAATAGTTCTTTGCTATTAAAAGTGGTATCAGATATTCAGCAAATATTTACTAGCTTCAGGTCTCCATTGGATAGTTGCATTTTAATTGGTTATCATTCAGGAAAATGAACATAATATAAGGGTTAAAATATAATCATTTAATATGGATTTAATGATGAAATAGTTCTTAACCATTAAAACCAGTACAGATATTCAACAAATATTTACTGGCTTCAGGTCTCCATTCGAGTGTTACATTTTGATTGGTTATCATTCAGGAAAAAAAGAGCATAATAACATTTACAAAATTTGATATTTTACTTCTATATTAATTATGCTCTCTAGTTTTTCTGGTAGAGTGATGATCATATTCTCCTTTAATCCTTTTGTGTTGACCACGTTCCCTCTCTCTCTCTCTGTGTGAAATTTTCCTCTTAATGATTTAGTTACATCAAATAGAATATCCTAGTAAAATCTGTTGCAGCCAATCTGCTGCCCGTTAGCTTTTGGTAGGATAGTTGAAGTCGACCTTCTTAGGCTTAGAAAATAGAAATTACTAAATCATGGGTCTTGAGCTATGACTTCCGTGCATTTATTTTTCTGTCTATTTTTCAATTTTGATATATAGCTATGAGAAGCTAACAATTTATCCATTTTTATGTTATGCAGAGGATTAATGGTTCTTTTGCATGGCTTGAATGAGCACAGGTATCCTCCTTTTTTGTTCCTTTGATGCTTGAGTGTGCTTTTCTTACCAAGTTATCCACAGTTATTTATAGATTTTACATGCATATTTTTTGCAGTGGAAGATATCATCAGTTTGCGAAAAAATTGAACGGATGTGGAATTAAGGTGTATGCCATGGATTGGATTGGTAAGTTCTTGGTTCTCCCTTGCTACCTTTCATTATATATCATGTTCGTTGGTTCTGTTATGTTTCTTTTTTTGATGGCATTTAATTGTTACTAACTTAATGTATGCATCTAATATTTTGGATGAATAATGGATTTAATTGGCACAAAATTTTTGGCATACACAGAGAATTGTCTCATATTGGATATTCAACATAAGCTATGATGTTAATATACAATTGAAGAAATTTGCCTATTGATTTAGGTTTTTAAGTTAATAGGTATTTATTAATTGTATATTGTGCAAGCTTATTATGCTCCTTTATGTTAATTCCCCCTGACAAGTGCTATTGGAGCTGATGGTTCAGTTGAGCTTTTTGTGGATCAGTTAGTTCATGCAGATTGTGTTCTCATGGGTTATGTGCCTCCCTCTACTGTAGTTGAGAAATTACAAGAGCGAGTGACTTTCATTGTGCCTTTAACTGGTTGAGTGGGCTCTTGAGATACATGCATCCATTAAATGGAAGAAGACTTAATGTCGATGGATTCTCATATGAGGTGGAGATTTGTTGAGATACACGTGGAGAGTTGTCTCACATAAGATACAAGCTGTGATATTTATGTACAATTGAAGATTTTTACTCATTAGCCTAGGCTTTTGGGTTAATAGGTATTCATTAATTGTATATTTAGTCCAACTTGGCTCTCATATGTTAATTCCCTTAACACAAAATAACATTACAACTGGTAAAGTTAATTGTAACTTAATGTTATGTCATTAAAAAAATAAAACTGAACTTTTGTTAAAGATTTCTTGCCTTTTATTGGTGGGAACACGGATCAACAATAAATTTAACAACTTGGATAATATCACGCACTAAATAAAAATTCAAATTCAAATTGATTAAAGCTAATTAGAGATTTTCATATTAATTGTATCCATTTTTTATTTGATTTGATGAAGAGTTAGAATTGATTTGAGAGATTTGAAAATCCGCCATATTTTGAGCTGATTTTAATTTATTGTAATAGGATTAATTTCATATTTGTTTTAGATTTATTTAGCATTTTATTTTCACCATTTATTAGTGTTTCATTTTAAAATTTCATTATGAGATTGCTTTATATAAAATGGTCATCTAGCATTGTATTAGTTGGTGATTATTAATAAATAAAATTTAGGTTTAGTGTTTGAATTTTTAAATCCTAGTGATGAGAAGGGTCTGAGTTAGTCTCTGTGAGAATCTTCAAATTACCCTAGTTATCCTTAAAAAAAATCTTTCACCAATCTTTCCCTTCAAACACGAGCTACCATAGCCGACAGAACGCTGATGTTATCCTTGCAGGTTCAGCCATTGCCTGCGTGCGACTCGCTCAACTCTACTTCACCATTCTGCCATGCCCCAGCGAGAATCTAGCCGTTATTCCTGATCCCCACGAGGCCAGCGAGCTCGCACAAGACCATTGCCTACAAGCTGCATGCGGCCAGCACGACACGTCCCACAAGGGCTACTCATGCAAATAGTAAGGGAAAAGATATGCACCTTATTAGGGCATGGAGGAGAGTGACACAATCAGATCATCATAATGATGGACACTCACCTATAAAAGAGAGAAATTAATGCAAGGTGGGGGGGGGGTGGTCTGGCTACTTGTACCTCTTTGAGAACTCCTAAATTGTCTTCTCATTCTATCTTATTCCCTTTTGTTTCCTCTCCTCATTGTCCTAAAGCTTGTACACAAGTCCATCTGGTGCATTTTAAGACGCCTTTCACCAGTGCCATGGTTTTCCTATTCATTGGGCTTTTTACACTAAAATTTGGTGTTTGCTTTGCATTCTCATTTGTGCATTCTTTTTCCATTACTTGAGATTGTCTGATTCTCTTCACCAAGTTCCTACATCATCACTCTTTGTAGAGACTCTTGAAGATTAATGAAAGTTCTCTTAGTGCGACAATGATTTACCCCTATATTTGAGGTTTTCTACGTAAGTCTTGATGTTTTTTTAATTCTACTCTTTTTTCTTTGTTATTTGCATTATTTTTCTTGTCTCGTTTGTGTTTTCAACCACATTTTTGATGTGTTTGTGTGGGATATTGGGTGTGTATCGTGACATGAGGTTTGATTTCCAACGATTCCACATGTTTGATCTCATAAGATTACTTTAAATGACACGTTTCAAGATACTTTATGATGATGTCATTGGACATGGTGTTTTATAGTCCTATTACCACTTTTAGGCTGGAATCATACCTCCTTGATATATGTTTTTTCTTCATTGTAAGGGATTGAGTGCTTCTCTTTGCCACCACTTTTAATCTTCCTGTATTGGTGTGCATATTTTAAATGCATGTATTCAATTGTTCAGTTACATGCTGTTGTAGCTTTTGTATGAACTTCAAAAGCAAAAGAGAAGTAGGATGTTGTGGAACGAAAAATTCGAAAAAACAGAGCATAGGTTTTAACTGATCTATGTCCCAAGAATTTTAAGAGAAATCTTTGTAAGCTTGCACATGACTGAACATGCATAATGGGGGTTAAATGTAAAGTTCACCCTAGAAATCAGGACTTTTGACACTTTGTGCCCCAAAATGCCCACATTTTGAGAGTGCACTTTGCATAATGGAGTCCTCAACCTGATTTAAATTTTAAGGTTTTTGATATTTCCAAAAATAGAGGCCCGAGAATTGAGAAGAAAATGATTTAATGTGAATAACAAGTAGAAGAAAAAATGTATTAATGGTACTCTCTTTACATAAAACTTAAGGGGAACACTTATTGTAACATCCTATAATTTAAATATAAAGGTATTATTCGCTTTGGCTTTTGGGAAGTATGTGTCTTGAGTACTTCGTAGGAAGTCACTGATCCTGGTAGTACTTCAGCTCAAGTATGTTTAACTATAGAATTTTCTATCATTAGCTTCATAATTTTTTCCGTAAAAAGTGTCTTTACTATTTTTGTTCACATTATTGATTTATACAACTCATGCCCTTCCTTTCTAATGTCAGACAATTTTGTAGGATCAAGTATGACGTCTAGAGGAGGGGTGAATAGACGTAATTAAAATTTAATTTAATTTACTAGATATAACAGTTAGTGCAAAATACAAGCAAAAGCAAATATAAGTGCAAACAAAAGAAAAATATCACATCCACAAAGAACACACGATATAACGTGGTTTGGCTCAAATAAGAGCCTAATCTACCCAACCCCGATCGGAAAGATATCACTATAATACACTCCTTGGTTTAGGCGGAGAAGCCCATACAAATTCTCCTTTATCCACTCGCCTCCTCCAACTCTTATTTGGAGGCTCTCTTCACACACGAAGTGAAGGCAAAAATCAAAAACTGAAATATTATAATAAGAAAAAAATCACTCACTTTTCCTTCTTATGATTGAATCTTGAAAGCTAGAAAAAGAGTGGATGAAGAGTTTGAGCACTTGAGTCCAAGTTCACTTAGATTGCCTTGAAGCTTGATTGAATCTCAACTTGAATATTTTTATCAACTTTTAGGATGGTGGAGAGTGAAGGTGAATGTTGGGGTAATTAGAGAATTTTATGAGCCAAGAGGAATGCCCCAATAACCCCCATCTCCTTATATATTAAGAGCTCCAACGGCTAGAAAAAGGAGCTGGAAAAGATCTGGAGGTCGACCTCGGGTCGACTCTCAACTAGCCGTTGGAGGATAAAAATAGGCCAACGGTCAATTCCAAGAGGCCGACCTGGAAAAATCCCCAAAGATGACCAAAGTTTTTATTGAGGGTCGCTGTTGAAGAGGTCGACCTCACTATAGGGTCACCCTTCAGCTATCCTAAAGTTGCTCTGGAGCAATCACAACCAAAAGAAAACATCTAGAACAATCTCACCACTACCAGGCCATATAATTTGGAAAATTTTAACTTTTAACAAACATTTAAGATTATTTAATTAACTCGCAGAGATTTTAAGTGCTCAAACTCATATTTAGACTACTCTAGCAATCAAGATCAACCTCACAATAATTCTACTCTCAAATAGAATAAAAAGAATAATAATACAATTTGCTTCACTTAATATTCAATGCTCAAACCGTTCTCTCCAACTTTATTAAATCTCACTTTTAGTATACATAGATACAATTGAGATGCAACTTTAATAACCTGAGATTAAGAACATTAAACAATTATGTTAGTACAAATTAACTTAAATATATTGTTAAACATCAAAATTACAATATTACCACAAGGGAGGAACCAACAAATTTATTCTTCTATCCCTCCACCTAAAAGACTGCTAGGAGCCGCTCTTTATTTGAGTGATTTTGATTCACTCATATGTATATCACCCCAGGATTATAGGTTCTTATAATATTTAACCAATAATAATTAAATTACACTCAATAATAACATGTTGCACTGGTGGAATAAATTTAAGCAAATCTCAAGCTAGCAGAAAGATTCAAAATATTCGATTTAAGCAGGTTAGAGGTTGTTGAAATTCATACTTGAGTTAAAAGAATTCAGGGATCAATGTGTAATTTTTCAGAGAAATTAGGGCTCAGCAATCGGTCTTCCGCGTTGGGTGTGGCACGGGTAGAGGTAGGCGAGACGCTGCTCGGGTGTAGTGAGGGCGAGGCGTGCTGGCGTAAATACATGGAGTGAGGTCACAAGGGCGCAGGCGCGAGGCTCGTGGGAGTGACGAACAGGAGCACCAGACAATGAACTGGACACAGGCGCACAAACAGGGGAGTTAATCGCACGTGCGTCGGTCGGCAAGCGGGGCAATTAAGTGGACAAAATGAAATAAAGTGAATGCTAAGAATAGTGCAAGATGAATTGGAATCAAACTCAGAGGGGATGAGCTTGAGCGGTGAAATTTAGGGATTCTCACTCGAGATCCAAGCCCTTTCCTATTCGGAATATTAATTCATTCTAGAATCAAATAGCCTCAAGGGAGAAGACAATGAAAATTTTCATTCAGCATTTAAAAAATAAGAATAACAGGTAGGCATTTATATAGACCTCCATACAAACTAGCTCAATAAAAAAAATACATAATGCAATAATTTTCTTACATAAATGAGAAAATATTAGACAATATGCCTAAAATAACAACCACAAAAATAGAAACAATTAATATAAGAATAAGTGCCGGAAATAAAATCAACCCAAAATGGAATCAACCCAAAATGGAATCACCAATCAATCAAAATGAATGAAAGGATTTTCAATCCACCAAGTCAACCATTCACAGCATCCATCTTTCCAAATCTGTCCTGACAGTCAGTCGATCCAGATCGAAGTAGTGTGGCTAGATCTCGGTCATCAACGATAAACTATGTCAAGTATGAATTGATGGTCGATCAAGGTGTCCCCAACAGGTATTATCCGCTTTAGCTTTAAGGAACTGAGTAACTTGAGTACTTCTTAGGAGAACACCTATCTCAGTACCACTTTATCCCAAGCATGCTTAGCTATAAAGTTTCTCATCATTAGCCTCACGATTTTGTCGAAAAGGTGCCTTTTCCATTTGAATTCACATTATTTACTTATATTACTAAAGAACTCTCCTCTCTTTTCGATGTGCAATAATTCATTCTTGTGCCCCTCCATCTAGAAGCCTATCAGGAGCTGCTCCTTATCTGAGTGATTTCGATTCACTCATATAGATATTACCCCGATGATCACTTTTCGTTCTCTTCAATCTCGGGTCATCAGGCTCACGATCACTCAATCAGACAATTCATATGAAAAGAATTTTCTGTAGAAGTACTCAGCTCTAAATCTCCAAATTTATAATCCTAAATACCCTCTAATGGCCAAATCAACTCTCCTCTATTAAAGGCCTATTGGCAATACGACTAATTTGATCTTGTCATGAAATTTATAATTTTGCCTTAATATATTTATATGATGAAAAATAAAGTTATTTATGTTTAAAATTGTGTAGAATCCAAAATAAAGTTGATTGATGTATTGAAAATGACGTAAGATGCAAAATAAAATGCATTTTTTTATGTTAAAAATTGTGTATGATGTTATAAAAATTAATTTAATATTATTTTTTAAAATTTTATAATTAATAAACTATTTTGATCTTTGGCATCACCAAAATAGTGTGAGGACCAAACGGGCTTTCACATTTCTAACTGTTGGAGTCTTGGAGTCACATAGTGCTTAGGAACTGTTATAGTATGCTTTTCCCCCGATCGTATTGTTGGGGCTAGATTTTCCTTCTAAGGCCTTCTCTTGGAGCTTCTTTTCGTGTATGTGAAATGTTGGAGGCCACAACAGAATTGGCTAGGGAAACTTGAACTATTTATCTTGGCAAACACAGTAAATTCAAATCTGCACATTCATGTCAATGGAAAAAAAGTTTTTTATGTCATTGAACAAATTGTTTTTATTATCATATTAAAAGCTAAAATTAACTTAGTTGATACTTTAAGTTTCATATGTAATTAAATAGTTTGTTTTGCAACAATAGTATGACTTTTAAATTCAGATATGACATGTCGTAAGGTATGGTTCAGCAATTGGCTCAGAAACCAACCCAAACGGGAATGAATGCTGAAGAATGATCTGTGAAGCTCGCATATACTGTTAAGGAATTAGCTTCTACTCGTGGAGGTCTATGTTTGATTTTCTTTGACTTTTTCTTTTTTGAAATGGATAGACCACTTACGTATACAAAATGAGCGACACTTTTTCACATTTACTAGTCATATGTAAAGTCAATCATGTTAAATATGTTGGTTAAGTAGGTTGTATGTGATAGTCCTGTGCTGTCTACCTTAACAATTCATTTGACTGGATCGCACAACTGTGTATGTTACATTCTATAATAAATATAAAAGAAAATGAAAGAAAGATTGCAATCAGTTGAAGTAAGCAGATGAAAAGAAAATTGTGTTTACTGGAAGGATTATCTACCCATGCAATGGCCTTGTCCATGTCATTGTTCATTTTTCAATTTCCATGATAAATTTATGCAAATTGTCTACTATTTTTGCTCATTTTTATTCTTCAAAACTGAAACCAAGCTAAACATGGTGTTTACTTGGCTTTCAGATAACTAAATTGTTCACCACCTATTTGCAATGATTTAACTTTCAGGAGCACTCCATTCGGTTTGGCTCAGACCTTGATTAAGAGAAGTCAGGTCAGATGAGGAAAATGCTTATATCTACAATTGAACTTTAGCATGCTTTATGCAGATCTTTTTATACTTTTTTATTTAATTTTAGCACCAGAAGTTCATTGAAAGCTTTTATTTTTGATGCCTTTTTCCAAGCGAGTTCTGTAGTTCTATGATCTGACTGACTACAACTAATGGAATTTATGATCCGATTTTCATTTTGCTTTTCTTGTTTTTCTCCAAGTAGTGATGCTGAAGTTGACCTCACAAGAATGCATTATCCTAATTGTCTTTTCACTGTACTCCTTGATCTCTTTCATTTAAGATTTAGCCAATATGACATTTATCTAGAAAGCGCTTACATCACTACATAAACTTTGTGGGGTTAGAAATTTTAAGCAGTCAGCTAAACTTGTTTTTATTTATTGAATTGGTTATTCATATGTAAAATCCTTAATCTTTCAAACTTCAGTTCTTCATGGTTGATTAAACATGGCAATTATAGATGATAAATGAAGAGAGTACACTTATTGCAGGTTGTGCAGTAAACAAGATAATAAGACATCTCAATTTAAGTTGAATGTTGCTTGCTTGTAAAATATAAGATTTCATGTTGAACCCACATTTAAGATGCTAACTTTTGTCCACAGGCCACGGTGGAAGTGATGGGTTGCATGGCTATGTTCATTCTCTTGATTATGCTGTCAAAGACTTGGTAATCATCTTATTACTTTGTTTTGAACTGTAATTATACTTTATGTGCTCTTCTTATTGGTATTTTGCATACAGAAATCCTTTTTGGAGAAGGTGGTAAAGGAGAATCCTGGTTTGCCATGCTTTTGTTTTGGACACTCAACTGGTGCAGCTATTATATTGAAGGTTAGCACTTTAATTAATAATCTCACTGAGACGAGGTTAATGAAATAGTCTAATTAAGTGTTCTACGAATATGTGGATGCTTATTTTTAAGCATGATTGTTTGGATATTGAAGGCAGTGCTAGACCCCAAGGTAGAAACCTGCGTTCATGGCGTGGTGTTGACTTCTCCGGCAGTACAAGTCCAGCCATCTCATCCAATTATCGAAGTACGTATTTTGATTTACTGTTCCCATGCATGCAGTTTGTGAATTTCATGAATGCATTTTATGAAAGCCAATGCATTTAGTTCAAGTGGAAGAGGCAATGAAGGAGGATTTGATAATTGCATGAGTCATTACGCTCTTAAAACTATTTAGTTTTTTAAAGTAGACTGATTATTTGACTGGAATTTAGGATCGATTTTAACACTGTGTTAAAGACAATGAATGCGTTCCTAAGGATGGTATTGGAGTGAATTTTAAGATTGTGAGTACGCTCCTTTACATGTTTGACAAACAGAAAATTCTATGTTTCTTATAGTGCATGATCATTTGTGTGTGTCATGCTTTTGGATCATATTTGTATCTTCATTGCCAGTCATTCTTCTTTTCAGTTACTGGTTATATTAGAAAGTTTAACCAAATTACTTTTAGCTTGCTGTTTCTTTAATTCTTTTCCTTCTACAATGTACTATTTTCTCATCGTAATGATCTACTTTTCATTCTTCCTTATTTTAGCTGAATCTATATTGTGGATTGTGGAGCTTTGGTTTGACTCATGGCTCATTTTTTTCTTTCTGAAAATCTGTGGGAGTCACGAACTATTAGTAGATATAGTTGCTTTGCTATTTTGTTATCTAATGGGAAGATGAGGGGAACCTCTATTTTATCTTCACTTTTAGGTTTGGATACTTGGGCTTTGTTTCAGACAGCTTTCTATAAAGCAGCTTTTTGTGATAGGAACTGTCGTAGAAACATTTTTCACAATTTTGACAGAAGCTGTTTTTATAAATATATTATAGCACTTCTTTTCAGCACAACCTTTTTTTTATCAAAAAGACATGAAAATTCTTATCAAAAAAAAAAACTTCATGAAGGTAATTTTCTCAACAGAGCCTTACTATAAATGTGAACATAGATTTTCGCTTGACCACCTAAATGTGTGTGATTTTTCTTCACTCTTCTCCTCCTTCTTAATCTCATAATACATTATTTGAACTTTCTAAGAATATAAAATTATTCTTGGTCCTACAAGTCTACACATTTAGGTTAGTTTGTAGGTATCTTGAAATTTACGTATTATTAGTGCCTGAGGTCTCAAGTTCAAACCTTGCAAATCGCCAATTATCTCAAGCGTAATGGTAGGAAAAAACAGATACGACCCATATTGAATTGAATTCACATTGTAAAGTAAATAGCTAGCACTTAAAGAGAAATGTAAAAATATAGAATTATTCTTAGGCCATAACCTACAAGCTTAAGCTTTTAGGTCACGAGAAGTTTAACAAACATCAAATTACCCATCTTTTTCGTCTTTCCAAAATTGGTTTCATTATGATTTATATTTCTGCATCAACATCCAGCATTGCTTATTAAAGTTCATTCATGTGTTGGATATCCTTCCGGAACATCATTGATATTTAAATTCATTTCGGAATGCAACTGCTTCATATTTGAAGTGTATAATTACCCATTTTCTCTCTGTCTCTGTCTCTCTCTCCCAGACTCTTGCGCCAGTCTTCTCTCTTTTGATCCCAACATATCAGTTCCGTGGTGCCTGCAACAAAGGACCCCCCGTTTCCCACGATCCGGAGGCATTGAAAGCAAAGTACTCAGACCCTCTCGTGTTCATCGGATCAATTCGAGTTCGCACTGGTTACGAGATCCTACGTCTCTCTTACGATCTTCAGCAGAACATAAGAAGAATCACTGTCCCATTTATAGTCCTTCACGGAACTGCTGACACGGTCACGGATCCTGACGGCTCTAAGAAGCTTTACAACCAGGCCTCATCAGCTGACAAAAATATCATGCTGTATGATGATTTATTGCATGATCTGCTTTTCGAGCCCGAAAGAGATGAGATTGCTGAGAATATAATGAAGTGGTTGAGAGCTAGAATTGATGGAAAGAAGCATTAGTGATATTATGTATATGATCTCTAGATTCCCACCCATTTTTTATGATAATTTTGAACTGGAAGTATTGCTGTAATTGTCATTTTTATTCATGCTAAGCGTCTGATTTTTATGCTTCTGTTATTTCAGAAGCTACTTATCAGATCTCCGTTATTATACTGTAAGAGGAACATTGTTGTGGTCTTCTTAAGGGATAACATCACTACTTTCCTTATCACGAGACTATAAATTTACGGCGAGATAAAGTTCTGCGATCATGTTCCAACCCAAACTCGGTAACTCGAATTTCGGTTGATCCGAAATCAGATTTTGAGTTTCAACTTAGTAGGTTGGCATGATATATATGTATATATATAAATAGATATAGAGGGTATGAAAATTATTGTTTACTATATATCTAAAGTAAGAAAGCCTATTACTACACATTGAAGTTAGGAGTAAATTTATTTCTTTCATTTATAATCTATAATATGAATATGTGTTAAAACACCTATTAGTGGTTTCTAGATAAAATAGTTTTAATTTTAATATTGAAGATTGTGTTAAATCTCAATTGAATATTTCTAACTGTTATATAATTCATTGCAAAAAGTTAAATGAAATAATTCAGAACTTAGGAACATACATGAAATATAATGGATTTTTTTATAAAAAAAAATAGTGGCTTTCGTTCATAATTTTTTTTTTTAAAATATCCTTTTGATGATGTAACTGCCAATGTAATTCATTAATGTTTTAAATGTGTACCTTCATGTAATGGCTAATTGGAGCAGTTAATCATCCTTCTCAAGTTTTATTTTTTCATTAAATATGATTTCATGTTGGTCAGCATTCAACTATGTTTTGGCCAAAAGATGTGTTTATAAAGAAATAACAACTTTCGATAATCAAAAAAATTTTTTTTTTTAAAAAAAAATGACAACTGTCAATGGTGATCCTTCAGTCTAATTTGAGAAATTTTTCAAGAGATAAATCTTCAGATCAGAACTCAACAGTCAGAAAAAAGATGTATTCATATGAGGAATTTAAAATTTAAAATTGATTTAAATGCACTGCTAAATATATATGCATGCTGGCTAACTACCAACCTAATTCCTTTTTATATTATTTTCATAATCTATCACTTATAATAGTTGTGTTACAAGTTGTCAAGTGTTAACATTTATTGCATGTCAAAAAAAAATATAATTATTGCATGTCATCTTATTTTTATTTTAGGTTGATGATAAAGTCTCAAGAGAAGTACTTTGGAGAGTTTTAGAAAAGAAAGAGATTTGCACTGCTTATATTCAAGTTATTAAAGACATGTATGAAGGAGCTGTTACCTCTGTTCGGACACAAAGAGGTTTGACTAAGGATTTTTCTATTACAGTTGGATTACACCAAGGCTCGGCTTTAAGTCCGTATCTTTTTGCTTTGATTATGGAAGTCATGACTGGACATATCCAAGATGAAGTGCCTTGGTGTATGCTCTTCGCAGATGATATTGTCCTTATTGAGAAAACTAAAGAGGGAGCTAAAGCGAAACTAGAGCTTTGGAGGGATGCTCTAGAATCTAAAGGTTTGCATCTCAGTAGATCAAAAACTGAATATATGGAGTACACATTTAGTCAAGAAAGAAATACTTATATTGGAGATGTGACAATTGGTGATCAAATTGTCA
>KZ451929.1:747532-812115 GCA_002786265.1 Apostasia shenzhenica | reverse complement strand
TTTGCCCATGTACAAAGAGGAAGAGGGAGACCAAAGAGGACATGGCAAGAAACTATAAGGAGTGATCTTAGTTACTTAAACTTAGATAAGAATTTGGTAACTGATAGAGCGCAATGGAAACAAAGGATTCATTTAGCCGACCCCACCTAGTGGGATTAAGGCTTGGTTGTTGTTGTTGTTGTTGTTGTTGTTGTTGTTGTTGTTGTTGCTTAACAGTACTAGCTTGTCTAATTACATAAGTTTAAGCAATCGACAGAGTGGGATTAATCTGAAATAGATCAACCTTTATCCGACTTAAAAAGTTTTGAGTTGAATGCACAGACCCAATTACGGTTTAGCAGGTTTTTAACTCGATTCAAAAATCCGACCTTGCTAGCTTAACTGAGTATGGGTCAATTTTATACGCGTTCAAACTTCGGGTCATCAACAAATTGATGCGTGAGACTAATTGGGCATCATATATGAGTTGATAGGCTGACCTATTTATAATCTACTCTAATGGTATACATCTATTAAAACTAATACATTTTAATAATATTTATTTTAATATTAAGTGTTACATGCATGCATGTCACTTAATTTAATTTACTTTTAGTTTTTTATTATGTTGTATAACTATGCAATACACTTAATTTATCAATTTTTTATAATTTAAAATTATAATAAATATATTGGTAGGCCAAGTTTAATAATCTCTGGACCATCACATTTGCATGTTACAACCCATTAGCGGAAAAGGTGGTTGACGATATATATAACAATATATACATTGTTATATCAGAATTCGTATCGATATATTTGGAGCGTATATGTGGAGCGCACGTGGATAAGTCAAGTTGCACTTACGTGCGTATGCAGTAGTCGCAAGTCGAAGGATCTTCATAGAAGACCTGATATTGAACGCTTCAACTCGAATGGCCTAAGGACAACGCAAAAACATTGTGATGGTCTTCGTGCCATATTAAAGGGGCATGGGCAGGCCATACTATTCGTGCGGTCAGGTGTGTCTAATGTGGACCTTGCTGCCATTTCTCAGATATACCTGAAGGATTGAGAGAAATCTCTTTGATGTGATAACTAATAATAATTCCTATAACTATAAAATCCTGCTCAATTGCTTTAAAGAGCGGGATCTCTTTTCAGAAATTATTTATTGTATACTTACTACTCTGTAATATTTTCTTTTTAGTGAAATCTTCTGAGCCTCCTCTAATCTCTTTTTTCTACTTCAGTAGTTTCTACGCTAAAATTTAATATCTTCGTTCTACAATATAAATATATATATACACACGCGCGCGAGTACACGCATGCAATTATTTTATAATTTATTTATCTATTTTTTTTTAAAAAATTATTTAAATTTGATCGTTCGTACAGTTGTTGCATCATCGTCACGTGACCACGTCACTTATTCCCCTAACTACGAGTATGCTGCTGCATAAAAAACAATACTTGTTCTGATTTAATTATCATGCATGACGGGAGAAATTGCATGAGCTAGTACATTTTTGACATTTTCAATATTGGGCCTAAAAGTTTTTTTTTATCTTTTTTGAATTAGTTTTTTGCAATGAATAATTTCTTATAGAATGGTTTAATTCTAAACCTTTATTAGCTGTTAATTGTTGGTTGAATCATTTGATGGATTTAACCATGCACTATCGGTATGAGAGCGATCGAACCATCCGATAAGAGATCAAGCACATTAAATAAGAACTGTGCAAGGCGAGATATTGAATGATCGATCAACCAGGATTTAAGTTTCTAGTATGTTTGGGTGAGTAGAACGTTTGATCCTACATTCTAATTATCATATTTTAAGGACTAAACTCGATTCGTCATTTGTTAACACGTGGTTCCTGCGCTGCATCCTGACCGGCCTGGCTGGCCTCCATTTGATTGATTGATTTGCTGACTCATCTCTGACTTTGCAGGACTTTTGACCAAGTCAAACCTCGGCCACGAGGGTTCAACCCAACCTCGTGCCCGATAAGTCAGGATCATCCTGGTAACATCGGGTATGAGGTTACAGAGCAGCGCCTATCACAATCAGCTGCACCTAACCGCACCGCTCCCCGTACAAAGCACCTTTTTTCAGACCCGCAAATCAAGGATCCGCATGCTCCAGCCATCACAGATCCCCAGAAGAAATACCCGTATTAAAAGATATCGTCCTCCTTTCACAGCTGCAGGCCTCTCCGGTGGCAGACAAACGGCGCGAACCCAGAGCCTGTCCATTACCTTTTCTCCAGAAAAGTAGGGTGAAGCTACACACTCCAACAGCTATAAATACCGCTGAACAGTTCACCAGAAAAGAGAACACACAAAAAAGAGATCAAAGAACAACCAAAGAAAGCAGAGATTGACTAACTTTCATTGTAGAGAGGCCCCAACTGAGGAGCTCTCTTTCTTCCTCTTCTCCTCCTTTTCTTCGAAACAATATTGTACAAGCCTTCAAGGCTACCTTTTCTCCATTAGTAAAACTTCTTCGCTAACCGACCGGTGGACGTAGGGAATTTCCTCCGTGAACCACCTTAAACCTCCGTGTGTTTCTCTGGATGCTCTGAACTAATTCTCTCCTTGAACTTTCATTAACAAGCTTACCCTTTTGCGAGTCGTCTTCTCCCGGAACTCTCTTTCTCTTTTTTGGTGTTTCCTAGGACCTCCACGTCCTACGTCAACATCATTATACTATTCGAATCTAGTAGAGCTCCGAGATTGAGCTAAAAGGAATTTCCAAGGACTTCAGCGTAATAATTTTGATAATGAACCTGAAATAGTTTTGACTCCTCCATCAATCATCATCTACCATGAGAAGATTGAGTAAAATTTTTAAGTCTATTAAGATCAAATATTTCTTATTTTGATAATGAACTTATTTTGATGAACTAAATATTATAATATAGGATTAATTACTGAAAGGTTCTTATAATTTTATCTCTAATTATATTTTAATTTATAATTTTTAAAAATTTACTGAAAAAGTACCTAATTTGATTATTTCGTAACAAGAAATATTCTTGAAAATTAAAATTATTACATTTTAAATTTTTGATTCTCATTAACATTCGAAGAATATTCCATCATTAAAATTTTGAAATTTCAAATTTACCCCCCTTTCTCTCTCTCTCTCTCTCTCTCTCTCTCCTTGGGACAAGCAGAGTGGCAAGGTGGTGGCGGCGGCATCTTAAAGAGCAATGAGATAAAATTTGTAATTGCATAAATTTAAAAAATTAATAAAATATTAAAAGTAATATTGAAATTATTTTAATATTAATTGCGGAGGGACCTTATTTGTAATATTAGATAAATCATAGAAATCTTTTAACAAATTCTTAAAAACTATAAACTAAAATATAATTAAGAGTTAATATAAAGACCTTCAGGTAATTAATCTTATAATATATACTACGCATAAAAGAAGCTGATAGACATGAGAAAATGTTAAGCGAATTAATTAAAGGGAAGAA
The DNA here is from genome assembly GCA_002786265.1 of Apostasia shenzhenica. Classification (NCBI taxonomy): domain Eukaryota; kingdom Viridiplantae; phylum Streptophyta; class Magnoliopsida; order Asparagales; family Orchidaceae; genus Apostasia; species Apostasia shenzhenica. The sequence goes on along the minus strand of KZ451929.1, from coordinate 808,645 downwards.
AAAGGAAAAATCATAGTAGGGATAATTAAGTGACATAAAAAGATACACTACATAGAATATTTCAAATGGGTAATTAATATCTACACTTTATACACTAATTATACTTATATACACTTATTATTAATCATAAAATATAAGACAATTTACAAATTAATACAAATCTTGTACGTCTTGCCTTTAGGTTAAGGTTCAAGGGTCTTTTTTAGTCCAACATAAATTTCACATTTAATATAAAAATAAATATTAAAATTAACTTTATTTATATTTTACATACTTCTTAATATTAAAATAAAAAATTTAATTAAAATTATAAAATAAAATATTTTTTCTCTTATAAAAAAAAATTGATCAAATAATGTGACCGGCTGAGCAAGCGAATAACAAAAGTTATGCACTGAAGAAATTAATTAATGAGTAAATTACATTCAAGCACTTGAGTTTAAAGCTTAATAAACACAAATTTAAAATTTTAAAATTATAACACTGGGGTCCTGAGTTTTAATAAATTATCAAATAAGTCTTTATTTTTTTATTATTATTATTTTTTAAAATTACCATTATATCTCTCCTCTTCTCTTAGAATGAGAGAGAGGGGGGGAGAGGTATAATGGTAATTTTAAAAAAAAATAATAATAAAAGACTTATTTGATAATTTATTAAAATTTAGGGACTCGATATTATAACGTGGATCTTTGCATTATTAAACCTTAAACTTAGAGATCGGGGCGTAATTTACCCTTAATTAATTATAACTCATAGTTGTCGAGAAATTGTCAACTCAGCTATCCACACCTCATAATTTATAAGAACTCTTGGGGCACAAGTACATCTAACGTCCCAATTAATTATTTTCTAGTAATATTGGGTGAAAAAACACCTTAAGAATTATATAAGCTGTCAAACTCGGTCGAAATTGCTAAGTTTTGAATAATGTGAAACTAATCCGAAAAAGCTACTCAGTTTCTATTTTAGATAAAATTCGATAGTTTCGACAGTTTCGATCAAGTTTCAGTTGAAATTACCGAAACTCATTTTTTTTCTAAAAAATAATTGTTAAGAAGAGAAACAATCAAGATTTTTTATGTGTGAAACCGGCTAGGCGGAAAAACTACGGCTCCTTTCGAGGAGGCTTTAAAAATCATTAGAATCATTTTTTTTCTCTTGGGTTATAGTGTGCTCAAAGGATTCCTTGCGTTCAGCCCCTTTGAAGGCTGCTACAATGGCAGCTCCCCTATTTTCTTCTTTTTCGATGCTGACACCGCTTTGGTTTGTTTGCAGGCCAGCCAGAGCTCGAACTGGGATGGTTCCGACTTCGACAAATAGGGAACAAAAGGGTTTCCCACGATCGGCTGGGGCCTTCTCGTCTTCCGAAGAAAGAGGAGGCGTGCTGCGTCTGGAGCGTCGACGGAAGTAACTTCTTCGATGGCGCCCTTTGCTTTTGAGGAGGGGGCTGATGACCTGGCGTACATTGATGATGTGCAGGTCAGTGATGATCCCGAAGAACCGCTCGGGAGGAGTGAAGGCGGGATCGGTTCAGACGCCGAAAGACCGGATTCTGCTTGTCCCAGTGTTGAGGAGACCGAGGAGGGTGTTCGGGACAAACCCCCAAGGGTTGTTCCCGAAGGGAGGCGGGACTCGGTGACCAGACTAGGTGCTCGGGCTGCCGATACGCTGGAGCAACTCACCAAAGAGGCCATGGCTCAGGAGAGGAAAGCGAAGGAGAATGGCCTTTTGTACTTGGTGTCGGAGCATCAGCGTCGCCTAGCCGAAAAGCATCTTCGTTCGGCGATGCGAGGTCTGGAGGAGTCCAGTCGCCGGGAAACCGAACTTCAGAAGCTTGTCGAGGAGACGTTTGATCAGTCTGAGCGGATCCGCGAGGAAGGGGTCGTCGAATTCCGCCAGTCCCTTGAGTTCAAGGAGCTTATCAAGGGGGCGTTGGAGAGTTCGGTAAACATGCTTGGATCTGCACTCCTCGATCGGGGACTGGTGTGTGAGGATCTCGAAGGGCTGGATATGAACGAGTGCATTCTTTCTGAGAGTCGTTCGTACTAGTGTCCCTTCTTTAAGATGTCGGCTGAGAGGATGGGGCGAATGTTTGCTTTTGTTTCAAATATGAAGGCGGTCATCCCCCCTATGAAAGCCGAAATGTGGGGAGCCGCCGAGAGGGTTCCAGCTCCGGAGGAGGATCCAACTTCTCTTGGAGAAGGGACTTCGGGAGGGCCCTTAGTCGTTTCTCCACTTCGCTCGTGGGATCCACTGCAGGATGTGCCGCGAACTCCTGGTGCTGACTTTGTAGTGGACTCCGACTCCGAGTGTTTCGAGGAGGGATAGTGACTTGTAAAATCTTTTGTAACTTTTGTTTTTGTAAAGTAAATCTTTGTAATGCAAAGTTCTGTTCATTTTGCATTAGATTTCTGCTTAAGACCTCTCTTTTTTGTGTTGTTTGGTTTGATTGCCTGGAACTTCGAGAGGGGGAGTGCTCTTGACTGCCAGTCGCCTTGACGCTAAGTTAGGATTTTAGGCCCGGGACTTCGAGAAGGGGAGTGCCCTTGACTGTCAGTCGCCTTGGCGCTAAGTTAGGATTTTAGGTCCGGGACTTCGAGAAGAGGAGTGCCCTTGACTGCCAGTCGTCGAAAGACTTGTCTTCATAAAACAATGTGATGCAAGTGGTTTATAAATAAAATTTTCTGATGTCGTTGCAGCTCCAAGCCCTTGGCAGGAGGGTCCCGTCATGCCTTAATAGTTTGTAGGTGTTGGGTCCGAGCACATTACGGATGATGAAAGGGCCTTCCCAGTTAGAGCTGAGCTTGCCTGATGTCATATCTCGGCCAGCGGTATTTTTTAATTTCAAGACCAGGTCGCCTTGTTGGAATGGTCTCCTGTGGACGTGCTTGTTATAGTACTTTTCGATCCTTTGCTTGTGTTCTGCTTGTCGAAAAGCTGCCAGTTCCTTGTCTTCTTCGAGGAGGTCAAGCTCGAGTCTCCTTGCACTCTGATTTTGTTTTTGCCAATCAAGAAAAGCAGGTGGGTCGAAGTTGCTAGCATTTTCGACCCAGGGGGAGTAAATGTCCAACTCGACTGGGATGAGAGCTTCTCCCCCGAAAACAAGCGAGAAAGGCGTCTAGCCCATCGCTGCTGTTGGCATGCAGTTGAGTCCCCAGATGGCCGCCGGGAGCTGGCTGCCCATGATGAGCCAAATCTGTCAATCTGCTTTCTCACGGTGTTGAGGAAGTTTTTGTTCAATGCCTCTGCCTGGCCGTTCGATTGGGGGTGTCTAACTGATGCAAAGCTTGGGTTGATACCATTTTCAGAGCATAGACTTCGAACGGCTCGGCTGGTGAAGGCGGTTCCGTTGTCGCAGATTAGGGAGAGGGGGACGCCAAATCTGCACACGAGCTGTGTCCATATGAAGTTTCTGACACCCGTGCCCGTTGGCTGTGCTATTGCCTTTGCCTCAACCCATTTCGAAAAGTAGTCTGTTGCCAGCAGTACGTGGCGCAGGTTCTTTCCGGACTTTGGGAACGGTCCCAAAAAGTCGAGGCCCCACATCGAAAAGGGCCAAGAGCTGATTATGGGGTGTAGCTGAGCTACTGATTGTCTAAGAATGTTTGAGTAGATATGGCACTGGGGGCACTTCTGGCTGAATTCTTTGGCGTCCTTCTGAAGGTTCGACCAGTAATATCTTTGGAGTAGGACTTGTAGGGTGAGGTTCCGTCCTGCGGCATGGGTTCCGCAGTCTTCGGCGTAGATCTGTTTGAGTACGGTTCTCGAGTCCTCTTCGCAGATGCATTTGGCCAGGGGCACTCCTAAACAATTGTCCTTGGGATATGATGTATCTGGCGGCTTTCACCAGGAGCCTGCGAGCCTTATGTCTATCGTCTGGGAGCTCGCCTGTTAGGAGATAATGTCGGATGTCATCCATCCAGCTTCCGGTGCTGGAGTTGATGTTGAAGATTTCAGGGTTTTCGAAGGCGGGGGACAGGATGTTCAGTGCGCTGTCCTTTTCTTCTTTGGTGAGCTCGTCAGCAAGCGAATTCATCTCGCGGGGGATGTGAAACAGGAAAACCTGGGCAAAATGTTGGAGGAGAGTTTTGGCGAGTTGGAAATACCTCTTGAGCACTTCGTCCTTTATTTGATAGGATCTTGTTAGCTGGTTCACCATTAATTTGGAGTCGTTATAGACATGGAGGTGTCGCGCTACAAGTCTCTTGGCGAACTTGAGCCCGGCAATGAGGGCCTCATAATCGGCCTAATTGTTCGTTACGGGGAAGTGTATCTTCCCTGATATTTGAAGTCGAACTCCCCATGGACTGGTGAGGATGATGCCGATTCCTTGGATGCGTTCGCCGGAGGCCCCGTCCACATGAAGGGTCCAAGGCTGTGGCTTTTCTGGAAGTTCAGGTTGTTCAGTTGTTGTCAGCTCAGCAACAAAGTCGGCGAGTGCTTGTCTCTTCGTGGCTGTCCATGGGAGGAAATCGATGTCGAACTCAGAGAGCTCCACTGCCCACTTTTGCAACCTTCCGGAAATTTCGGGAGAGTGGAGTGTTCTCCGGAGGGGCTGATCCGTCATCACCTTGACGGGGTGAGCTTGGAAGTAATGGCGTAACCTGCGGAAGGCAGAGATTAGCGCAAAAGAGTATTTTTCGAGGGGAGGGTACCTCGCTTCGGCGCCGTGGAGGATGTGGCTGATGTAGTGGATCGGGTGTTGTCGGCCAGCCTCTTCTCGAACAAGTACTACCGATACCGAATTGTTAGTTGCGCTGAGATAGAGGAGAAGATCTTCGTTTTGGATTGAGGCGGAAAGTAGCGGTGGTGACAGCAGGTACTCTTTCAAAGACTGGAAAGCTCTCGCACAGTCATCACTCCATGTCTGGTTTTCTCCTCGAAGAATCTTGAAGAAAGGGAGGCAGCGTTCGCCGAATTTCGATATGAACCTGTTGAGCGCCGTGACCCTTCCATTCAATTTCTGTATGTCCTGAACCATTTGAGGTGGCCTCATCTCTTGTATGGCCTGAATTTTCTCAGGGTTCGCCTCAATGCCTCTAGCCGACGCCATATGCCCCAGGAATTTGCCGTATGACGAACCGAAGATGCTTTTGAGGGGGTTGAGGTTGATGTTGTAAGTTCGGCAAATGTCAAGTATTTCACGGAGGTCTTCGATGTGTTGCTTCACGCACTTGCTTTTAATTAATATGTCGTCGACGTATGCTTCTATGTTCCGCCCTCTCTGATTTTTGAACACGGTGTCAATCATGCGTTGATAGGTCGCGCTTGCGTTTTTCAAGCCGAAAGGCATCACCTTGTAGCAGAAGGTTCCCTGGTCGGTGATAAATGAAGTGTGCTCTTCATCGTCTTCGGCCATTCGGAACTGATGGTAGCCTTAAAAAGCATCGACGAAACTCAGCATTGAGTACCCTGCCGAAGAATCGACGAGCCTGTCTATTTTCGGTAAGGGGTAGAAATCTTTCGGACAAGCTTTGTTAAGATCTGTAAAATCCACGCATATTCGCCATTTTCCAGAATTCTTTTATACCACCACTACGTTTGCGAGCCATGATGAGTAGGTCATTTCCTTGATGAATCCGGCGGTCAGGAGCTTTTCGACTTCTTCTCGGATCGCTCGTTGTTTTTCGCCACCGAAACTCCTCTTCTTCTGTCTGACGAGAGCTACTCCCGGTTTGAGACTTAGCCGATGTTCGGCTACGGCCCTACCTATCCCTGACATGTCGCTAGGTTCCCAGGCAAATACATCGAAATACTCAAAAAGTAGGGTCACTAGGGCGGGCTTTTCATTATCAGGAAAGTCTCTAGAAATGAGTATAGTTTTTCCATCGGCGACGGTTACATGGTCGTTTTGTTCGATTGGTGGTAAGGCGTCTTCTCTGGGGTCCATGTGGTCTGTGTGGAGGCGCGCATTTATCTTGAAACATTTGCTGGTGCCGGCCTTGTCCCCCCTGATAGTTGCGAACGGCGTGGGGAACTTCACACATAGGTGGTACGTGGACGCGACCATCTGGAATGCCGCCATTGCAGGGCGTCCTAGGATTGTGTTGTAGCCGGAGGGAGCATCCATGATGATGAAGTCGATCTCCCTTTCTAGTCTTCTAGGACCTTCTTCGAGAGCGACACGCAGGGTGGCGTATCCTGCGGGTCGGTAGACGTCGCCGGAAAAGTTGGAGATCGTCATGGATGGGGGAAGAGGCTTGCATGGACCGACTCCCATCTCATTGAAGGCGCAGAGGTATAGTATATCGACTGAGCTGCCGGTGTTGACCAAGGTTCGGTGGACATCACAAGCTCCGATTTCGGCGATGACAACTATGGGGTCATCGCGGTTTACCCCACCTCTGGGAAGATCTCCTGCGGTGAAGACAATGTCAGGCAACAAAGGGGGGAGTTCGACTGTGCATACCTCCCGATATCTTCGAGCTCTAAGACCATTGTGGTAACCGACGATTGAAAGGACGACCTTCTTGCCGTCGTCTTTCGATGTGGCTGGAGTCGAAGAGGCGATCCCCTGGGGCTCATCGCACGGAAAGAGCAGTCGTGCCGCTTTTGGCAGGGGCCCCTTGATCCTCTTGTAGCCGGAGAGGTAGTCATTCTCTATATATTCATTGACGAGTGCTCGAAAAGAGCAGCACTTGAAGAGAAGATGGCCGTAACGCTGGTGGAACTTGCAGAACTTCGTGGGGTCCTCACCAGGTTGCGGTGGCTGGCGTTCGCCACGGCTCTTGATGAAACCCTTATCGCTGAGGATCAAAAAGATTTCTTCGATGATGTAGACCGGAGTAGCGGGACGTGGGGACTCACCCTCGAACTTGTGCTTCCCGTGGGAGGGTGAGAAATTCTGATCTCGAAAGCTCCTCCTGGGAGTGTTCGGGTCCGTCTTAGGAGCCTCGCCCTTCTTGGCCTAGGGCGAAGCGATCTCCTGTTTGGCTTTCACCTTGAGGGCCTTTGCATCTTCCAGATGGATGCATTTTTCGGCGCGGGCCCTCGCCTCCGTGAGCATTTTCGGCATGTCGTCGATGAAAGAGTCGTATAGCTCCCCGGGCAGAATGCTAAGGACGAAAATCATGTCGATCTATCGTCTGTAGTATCCTTCGTCTCGGCATTCATCTTCGAGAACCGGTCCACATAGTTGCGGAGTGATTCGTCTGGAGCCTGTCATATCTGCCATAGCTCGTGGACCGAATCTGGTACAGAACTGTTCGGAGAATTGCAGGAAGTTTTGGATGGAGCCTTGGGGAACTTCGTCGAGCCAATCCAATGCCAGGCCCGTCAGAGTGTTCCTGAGTAGACGACATTTGTAGGCGTCTGAGACAGGGTTGCTCGTTGCCAGAGCATTCTCAAAACATTTTACGTGCTGGGCCGGGTCAGTGAGGCTGTTGTAGTCACCGACTCGGGTGGCCTTGTAGGCGCGCGGCGCCGGCGCCACCATTAAGGCGGGCGAGAATGTTGTATCGACCGGGGGAGCCAGAGGGTACACCTCGGGCCGACTTTCGGCGGCAGCATGGGTGCTGGTCTCCTCGGTGGGCAATTCGACGCACTCCGCGCCCGGCTGCGGGAGCGGGAGTTCGAGGGGCAGAGCTAGAGGAAGGGGTCTCTGCTGCTGAAGGAGGGTCGGTAGATTGGCAAGAAAGGTGTTCATCATTTGGGTGAGGGTGGCAACCGTGTTTGTCAGTGTCTGAAGCTGTCGGTCGTCCCTAGTAGGATAGTCCTGGGGTAGGGGCGCTGCCTGTTGTTCGCCAGGTGGTGGAACATTTTCGCCATGAGTGTTTTCCATGGGTGTCTTGAAGAGATCGGGTCTGATCCTGCGTGAGGGCACCAAATTGTTAAGACGAGAAACAATCAAGTTTTTTTACATGGGAAACCGGCTAGGCGGAAAAACCACGGCTCTTTTCGAGAAGGCTTTAAAAATCACTAGAATCACTTTTTTCTCTTGGGTTACAGTGTGCTCAAAGGATTCCTTGGGTTCAGCCCCTTTGAAGGCTGCTACAATGAGATATATGTACCCTGGCCTACTCTGTAAGGTCACTTCAGGAGAATGAGCTTCAGCTTTAGTGACGGCTCATTAATGCCTGCAGAGGAAAGAGGGAGGCCACTCCCTGTCTGTTGCTGTACGATGTACGAATGGTACGGTCTAACGGCGGGAGAGCCCATGCCTCTTGAAAGCAAGATGATCCTTAATTGCTGTCAGGCGCAGGTCAGTTCTGGACGCTACTTTTCGTCTCCATCTCTTCGTCGTCTGCTGTTCGGGGTGGTACATCTCTTTTTCGGCGTGGAGGACTTGTGACGTTGTCGCCGCGTAAACTCCCACGTGGACGGTCCAGATGATGGTGTGTGGATCCAGATGCAACAATAATATTCAATAATCATCATTAATAAATTCAATTTTTATCCAACAAAATTTAAATAATTTATAAAAAAAATCAAAACTAGGAATATCAAATCTATTGAAACTATCAAAATTGCCGAAGCTAATACTTTCATCTTGTGATAACCAAAACTAAAATCGAATTTTAAAACCATGATATATATATATATATATGTGTGTGTGTGTGACATGTATTAATTTTTATAAAATAACATTAATTTGACCCTTGCCAGTCTATTTTCCATGATCCAACTCTTATTTATTGGGTTAAGAACTGGTCCTTGGCACAACAGTTCGTCTCTTTCCATCTCCATCTATAACTCGACCTTCTCTACATCTTTTAACGTTTTCTTCTCAATCCTTCTTCCTTCATTTCTCTCCTGCCTGCAGAGCAAGGTGAAAGAAGTGAATCTCTCTCTCTCTCTCTCTCTCGCTCTCTCTCTTTCTCTCTCTCACAACAAGCTAGAATGAATGATCTTTGATCTTCTTCCACACAGGTCATGATGTGGCCCAAACTAGTAGCCAACAAGCTCTTTCACAAGGCTTCCGGCAGCAACGGGTTCGTAGCCGACTTCGACTACTGGGAGGCACCGCCGGCAGCCTCAAGCTCAAACGCCCTCCTCCCGTCGCCGCCACCCGAACCCTCTTTCCACCACCAAACCGACACGACCGGCCTTAATTATAAGTGAGGTCCAAATGATCCACTGATCTTCCCTCCACGGATCTACTTAATTATAATGCAGTTGCTTTCTTCTTCGTATCATTAAATAATTTTCATCTTCTTCTTCCTTTTTAAGGCTGTTCGTCAGCACTTGGAACGTCGGCGGCATGCCGCCGTCGGCGAACATCGATCTGGATGACTGGCTGGAGACGACGGAGATCTACGATATATACGTTCTTGGGTAAAACCCTCTGCCTTCATATATATACAGAAATGTAACGTTGACTTTTGAGCCGACAAGTCAACGTCGTCAATCAGGTTTCAAGAGATCGTTCCCCTCAGCGCTAGGAACATCCTTGGCCCGGAGAGGAGCAGCATCTCGACGAAGTGGACTTCTCTCATTCGGTCAACGCTGAATAAGTCAACGTCGGCGGCTTCGCTGGAGGGGAAGGATTTCCAGTGCATCGTGAGCAAGCAGATGGTCGGACTCTTCGTCTCCGTCTGGGTGAGAGGAGATCGCCGGCGGGACTTCCGCCACCCGAGCGTCTCCTACGTTGGCTGCGGCCTCCTGGGCTGCCTTGGGAACAAGGTAATTAACTTATAATTCATTACATTATTATTAGAAATCAAAATCTCCATTAAATCTCACACGAATCTAGAAAAATATATAAATAAGAGAGAAGAACACAAAATTACGACAAAATATGCTAAGAGAAAATCTCACAATTCGATCATTTAAGAATCTCAAGATAAAATAATACAAAACATCATAATCTTACTTTCTATCAATCTCTATGATCAAATTTATGTTAAGTTAGAAGTACATATATAAGAAATTTATAAAAACCATGCTTCACAAATTTTGACAAAAAAAATATGCTAATGAATCTTGTAGTATAAAATTAATTTTCTATTTGATCAGATCAAATAGTTCTGATTTCTCTGTCAATATGCATGTTTTCATCATCACCAAACAAACAATCTGATCTCTAAAATCATACTAATTATTGATCCTTTTTCTTGTAGAGTTTAGTCTACCATCTCAACTAGTCAACCACCTGATGACTCTTGTTTCACGGTGATGCATATATATGCTTAGCTTAAAAAATTCCGTCTCTTATAGCTCTCATATGTATCACTAATTAACCCCTTATTTGTCGAGTATTTTGAGCAAACTGAGCATTGCAAAAACTTTGAAATTTTGATGAAATTCGATCGATTAGGATCGATCAATCTCTGTTGAAATTAAATTTACTCACAATTTCTTAAACTGATCTAATTAATTTGTCTCTATATATAGGGATCAGTTTCCTTAAGGTTTTTCCTCCATGAGACGAGCTTATGCTTCGTGTGCTGCCATTTAGCCTCCGGAGGGAAGGAAGGAGATGAGATGCACAGGAACTCAGACGCCATGGAGATTTTCTCAAGAACAAGCTTCCCTCAAGGCTCTTCTTCCAATTTGCCGCAGAAAATTCTGGACCATGAGTAAGTAGATCAATTATTAATTAATTAACTAATTATATAACAATGAAATGATCTTCTATATCTATGTCAGTATATTTTTATAGTACAGCCATTTTTTTAATATCTCATATATATTAATATTATTATAATTATTTATCTTGTGAAGATATATGTTGATGCAAAAAATATGTCAAAATAGAATGAAATAAGACAATAACTTAATTTTACGTGGAAACTCGAGTATTCGAGGGAAAAACCACGACGCCGTCCAGGCGATTTAAATCCACTAATCGTATTTCTTCTCTTACAAAGCTTGAAAGTCTCTAAATGAAGATCATCAAATAAGAGAATGAGTACAAGAAAGAAAGAAAGAGAGAGAGAGGGAGAGGCAGCTCGGCCAGCCCTCCAGAGAGTTTCTCATCTCCCTTATTTATAGCTTCGAGAGGAGAGGACATAACAAGTACAGTCTGTCATGTCTGACACCTATTCTTGCAAAGGACGATTAGGACGATTAGATAGTAGACCCTCATTCCGCCTTAAATACTAAGTTGACATAGTAATACGGAGGATACGATCGGTGATATCTCCTTGAAGAGCTATTCAACTAGGGCTATTCGAGGAGTGCTGTTCGAAGAGAGCTGTTCGAGTACTAGAGCCATTCGACTAGGGATATTAAAGAAGGTTCTAATAATATATAGCACTAACTACATATTTAAGCACAGAGATCTATTTTTAATGATCATATTATAAGGAAAGAAGATATTTTGAGTATTTTACTGATATACACATGAGGGTTAAAATACTAAAAATAACAATATGGTGGGCTTTGATGAAAATTAGATATTAGGCTCTACTTGTTTGGCCGTTAAAAATTAACCTGATTTAATTTTAACCAGGCATATCACATCACACATAAAATTTAATATTAAAAATTAACTTTATTTTACATTTTACACATATTACTAAAATAATAACTAACTAATATCACATCCCTCACGTATTCCAACATAATAACTAACTTTATTTCACATCATTCATAATTTTCAATAAAAAAAATATCTCTGTCTAAATTTAATTTTAACCTTATTAAATTTAACTTTACAAAAAAACAGACCCAAATCATATATGTATTAATACCATGCATGACCGGCTTAGCTACTAATTAAAGAGATTTAAATAGTTAGGGATAAATATGTAAATTATGATTATAAATGTGAAAATATAATTAAGAAATGGATTTTGGTGTTAATGATAGTTTAATTAATGCTAAACAAATTAAGTGTACAAATTAATGCTATGAAATATTTTTATATATGGATGGTGAATCCCATGTCATTAGAGTAATTATGAAGGTTAATTAACTAATTGTCTTCATTAAATAATCTATCCTCTCTATATAAACCAACAATGTCAAGATCATGCCAAATTTATTAATAATAAATTGTTGATCCAACTTAATTTACTTTTAAATACATTTAAATTAATTAATTTCCCACTTGGATTTTATATAACTGTGTGGTAAAGAGAGGCATGACTGAGATCAGCAGATATATAATACTAAAACTTTTAATTACAAGACTTAAGTAATTAATTTTGTGTCTAACTTATTTTTTATTTTATTTTATTTTATTTTTAAGAGTAATTATGAAATATTTATTATGTACTTAAGCTTAATTGTGGCTTGAATTTCATATTTACCAGAATTTTTTTTAATCTTTAAATTCAACTGAAATATATATATATATATTTATTATATTTGAGAATAGATAAAAAATTCATAAATTTTTATATCATTTTTTTCAAGAACTGTAGCCCTCGCATATATACTGAAAAAATAATCTGGTTTTTTTTACTTATTTAATTACTAGTTAAAGTTTAGTTAACGTGAACAAAAATTCATACTAAAATTTACATAATTTATTATTCCAAAAATATTTTCCTAAAATTCATCCCACTAGATCTTATTAATACTTTATTTTTTATTTTGAAAAATTTACATGCATGTTAATTTATATCAAAGTAAATTAATTAAGGCTAATGCAAATATATAAAAAATGAAATATTTTGTAGTATTAATAGAATTAACTAGACGTCAGTAATATATTCTTATGTTAATTTTGGATGTTAATTGTAACATTAAATTATCTAATATGTAAATTTTTTTTTTACAGCCGAATAATCTTATTAGGAGATTTGAATTATAGAATTTCGTTGCCAGAGGATACGACCCGGTGGCTGGTCGAGCAGAAGAAATGGAACGTCTTGCTAGAGAAAGATCAAGTAAGAATTATATAACTCGAGGAAAAATAATATTTTTTTTTATCATAAATTTAATTAAATAATATTGGTTGTGTATATAAGCTACGATGCGAGCTGGTTGAAGGACGAGCATTTGAAGGCTGGAACGAAGGAAAAATACGCTTCTCCCCTACGTACAAATTTTATCCCAATTCCGATGAATATTATGGTTGCATTCAGGGGAAGAAGCACAACAAGAAGAAAGCACCAGCATGGTAAGCACATAACTGATCCGCGTCGACGTATCGTTATGGGCGGTGATAATTTTTACCTAAATTCATTTAACTCTTTGGCTCGACCTATTCCTATATGATAGGATGAATATAGATCGCAAAATTTACCTAAAACTTCGTGGGACGTTAGTCTGGTTGGTATAACTTCGTGATCTGCTATTAGTTGAGTAAAAATTATGAAATCCGAATGTTAAAATGTTTTTGAATAGGTATATAATATTATAAGGCGAGGATGTAAACGAGTATGAATAATGATTAATATATAACGGGTTTCATTCATATATATATATATATATATATATGTATTAAAATGCATGACTTATTCAATTGAATTCATTAATTCATAAATTTTTATTATCATTTGGTTCTTAAAGAGCATATGAGAAATATATAAAACATCACTTTGTTCCAATATAAGGCCTATGTATACAATATAAGGTTCTTTGGAGGACCTATTTGTAATTGTCTAATTTGAATTAAAAATAAAATTATGGACTTATTTGTACTTGGACTTTAATTAACCTCATGGCTATAGATATAATTTACTCATATAAAAGAAAATTACATTTGTTAAAACTATATTAATGACATATTTATTTTGATAATAACATATTGACTAAGGACGGCAATATATGACACACCCGTGAACTTGACCCAAACTCGACCTAAAAATTTCCAGTATGAGTCATGAATTTTGACCCGTTTATTAAAGGAGTCGGGTTCGAGTTAGACATTTATTAAAAATACTCTATAAATGAGTCGAATTGACCCACCATCCGACTCATTTATTAATCAGGTTGGATTTAGGTCATTTATTATTGGAAACAATAATATCTTATATTAGTACTTCCACAATATATTATATATAAATGATAATATATATTTATATATAATAAGTGATGGTCTTTACGAATCAACATATGCTTTTAAATTAATATTGGAAACACACTTAAACCTTCTGATTTCTCTTCTGATAATTAAAACTCAAACCTTAATCTTGCTTGCTGTTAACAAAATTGTAATTTTTGTTGCATTAAACTTCATTATGATTGAATTATTGTTCTAATTAAAGTATTTTCAATATCTTTTTCATATATAAATTAGATGTTTCAGCTTCATATTAGAAAAATTTTCCATTTTTTTAATTTATTTCTACGGGGAGAAACTATAGTGTTAATTATGAACTGTAGAATTATGCAATTCAAAAATTTACCTTGATGATTGTGTATTAAATAAAGAAATGTGAATATTATTAGGTGCGATCGAATTCTATGGCATGGGAAAGGAGTTAAGCAGAGATGGTACGAGCGGTGCGACTCGAAGCTCTCCGACCACCGGCCGGTTCGAGCCATCTTCACCATCGAGGTTGAGGCTCCGACATCAAAACTAAGTTGTTTATTAAAAATGTGAGGGTCAAGTATCTCTAACAAATTTGTCAAGAAAAACAAAATAATATTTTTATTTTTTTATAATTTTTTTTTTTGTAATTTTAGTCATGTAACATTGGTTCAAATCGAATTCAAGTTGAATCGAAATAATTGGAATTAGAATTAATTGCATTATTATGTGTAAAATATTAGAGTTTTATGATTAAACAAAACTAATTAAATAATTTATCTATTGGATTGAAGCCAACAAAGGAAGGGCCGTGTGTATCAACAGTCCATATAGTGCAACTCTGATCAATTAAAATTTAGTTATTATTATTTTTTTTTTCTAAAAAATTAAGTATTCTTAAATAATTAAAAAACATGATTTTCAACACATAATTATTATATTGGTACGGATCCTCAAATTCTGGACCCACCTGGCCCGAAACCTTCAATCCGGTAGGCAACCAATTCTGGACCGAATCTAAAACCGGTTTGTCGATACCCCGGACCGTGCCATTCCAACGGATTCAAAGTACCGGTTCTAATCAGTTCCGGTTCAAACTAACCTTTGATTTTTTTTTAATTTTTTATGATAAAATTACGCTCCATTCTATAACATGTCTAGTTGAACTGTATACCGATTCCAATTTAACTAGAGTCAGTCTCGTTCTTCTAAATGAAATCAATTGTAATGGATCAAATTTAATTGGTTTCAATTTGGATCTAACTGTAGAGCTATCCCCACGACATAATGGATATCAAAGTCGTCCTCTTATATTATGATGCGATTCGTGAATGAATTAGATGGAAGCTAGTGGCCTTCGATACCGATGACCAATGAATAAGGGTGTCAATATGGATCAAAAATTGATCAAAAATTGAATCGATTTTACATCGAAACGAAATCGAGCCGACTAACAAGCCAAAAGTTTAGCTCAGTAATAATTTTGAGCCAATTTTAAGCTAGGGTAGGCTCGACTCGATCCAGCTCGAATGAAAATACATGTTATATATATAATACATATATATATTATAAACTGAGCTGGATCAAGTTGAGTCTACCGGGCTCAAGATCGACTCGAAAAAAATTGAGATTTTATTATTTCTAGCCACTTGAAAATAATTTGAAATCAGCTCAAAGTCGATTGAAATCAACTCGAGTCAGCTCAAAGTTAAACCTAATTGGCTCTGCTTAAAATCGAATCGATAACAGCCCCAACGAAAGAGGAGAGTAATTTTTGAGTGAATCCCAAGAGACTCTAGATAGTAGTGAAGCAACCTCTAAAAGTCTTCTAGGCTCAAAATAATAACATATGAATGAACTGTCTCATTCAAAAAGTAGAGGAGATATTTTTTTTATATGTAAAATCGTAGTCTTAAATTATTGTGACGTTTTTTAAGGGACAAAACTACTAAGCTATAGTTAAAATAGACTAGATCTCAACGTCTAAAGCCTAGATTATGACAAAAGCCGTTTCATGTAGCGATCTATCTAACTTTAAAAGCGGTGTGCTGCTTGTAAATCCACTCCAAATTGAAGGGTGTTGTCTGAAAATGATGAACTTTAAGGGTGCCGTTTGAAAATAATAAATTTTTGAGATGACATGTAAATTTTTCAAAAAAATGAAACATTTCATAAATATTGACGACCATTTCTCTCTCTCTCTCATTTTTTTTACTATGATCTTGTCAGTATTAGGTTTTGTCTTCATGTTAACGAATGACCCTAAACTTTTGACAAATCCCCATCATTTTGAGAAACTTTCATTTTCTGATATTTTATATAAAATTACTTTTATTTCATTAAATTTAAAGTTTATTTCATTTCAGTCCATGTTTTATTTTTTTTTATCATGAATTAAAGTGTAGAGAAAATGAATCTGAGGTACTTGTAAGAAATATAGAATCCTAAATAATCTATTCCCAAAGCACAAAACTTTATGCCACAAAATATTGATCAGTGATCTATGAAGATATTTTCATAAAAAGAACATTAATTAATTAATTAGTTAATCTATTGGAACATAAAATATTGGCTTTTGCATGCATTATTGATGGGCACTATTCTGAAAAATAATAAAAAGTCTTGCCATTTCTGACATATTACATATGGTTAGGGGGGAGTAGAGTCTAATCATAATCAATCTATTATTAATTATCTAATACGTGAAAATTCTCATATGTATTTCAATAATTTATTTTTCGTAAGAATTTGTTTATATTTAACCTTAATCTCTCTCAAATAGGCAGCTCTTAACACTATTAAGTATGTTACCGAGAGCTCACTCAATCAGTTGCTAACATAATGGGTGTCTTCCAGTCTTGAACTCGTATTAGGCGCTTAATCAGCCCACGCCGCGTGTGCGCGCAGGCCCTGCATGTAGTGCCACGCACGCAGCAATGAGAAAACATCGTTTCTCGCCATTTTGCATTATTTTTATATTTTTGCAATGTTTTTTATAGAATACATTTTACTCGATGTAAATTTATATACAAACTTCCACCAAGTGAATACAAAATATAATAAGGTCAATACAAAATTAAAAATATAGTATATTGACTTGTTTCACTTTTTGTATGTGTATATATATATAATTATATAAGTTACCATAATTTAATTATTTATGTAAAATTAAATATAATAATAAATAATATAAAGTTTTATTAAATTATATTATAAGTATTTTAATATTTTTTTTATTCACTCTTTATTACATATTTTATTTCATTCAAATAAATAAATAAATTATTATTTTATTCTTGTTGAAAAATAATTACATTCTATTGAAACTAACATATCATTAAAATTTTAAATTATTTCACAATAAATTTTACTGACAATAATTAAAAAAATGTTATAACTTTCATTTTGCTTAGAATAACTTTTTGAAGCAATCTTTTTAACATATTTTTATCTAACATTCATAAATAATATTTTTTTCATTTAGTCTTTAATATCATAAATTATAACACAGGGGACACCTAATCTCCCATATAAATTTCTTCCTCACTAAATTAGGAAACACTACATACATTCAAGAATAAATTTGTGGTTTAGCCTAAAATATTTTTTAGGGTAAATATTATTTCCATGCTCATGGGTGGCCATTGAGCATTGCTCTCGTGAGGGGGTATTTTAGTTATTTTATATTTAAAATTTAATTAAAAAATAAATTATGTTAACAAAGAATTTACTTTAATTAAAATATCAATCATAGGGACCTGATTGAAAGTTTTTAAATCACAGATCTACTAATATTACCTCTAATCTCGAGAACTTGGATGATATTTACCCCTTTTTTTTTTAATTATCCAAAATTCTGCCAAAAAATTATTTTAGAAACTGTCAAGAAAATACTGTTCATTATACTGTTCACATATATATATATATATATAGACGAGGCTAAGGCTATAAATATTAAGAAATGCAAATTGCACCAATTGACTAATTCACAAATTGCAATCAATCATCTCCTCATGTCGCAAATTATTGAAGAACGACAAACTAAAGTTTTGAAACTCGATTTCGATCTTATAGTAATCGATTGAATTTGATAAATTTACTCTAATATGAAGTATATAAAAAAATGTTTTTATAGTTCCAGATGCCTTAAATTGATTCAAAATTCATGATTTTGGATCAGTTTCAGGGGATATTTAACTGCAGGAGTAATAATGTTTAAACCTAAGTCATGCAAACTATAATTGTGGAAATATTCCAATAAACACGTGCTAGCTAAAAGCAAGTGAAATTCGGAAAAAAAAAAATTAAGTCGATTTTAAACAGCTGAAAATCGAGCGACCTTCGAAAAACCGAGTTACTGTAGGGCCTAGCCCAGTTGACAAGTTGTGAGGCAAAAATTTCATGTGAAAAGGACATCAAATATCAACATTTCATCAGATTCATATGGTTGGTACTAAAAATATAAATATTTATTTATGTACTATGGCCTGATATTGTGGTAATAGTGGAAATAAGTTATAATAAAAGAAGTACCAAAAGTTATAAAAATGCACAATGATATTTCTTCAAGATGGGGACAAACTGATGGAAGAATGAAGATATTAGCTTAGAATGACCCACAGATTCAAATAACCAACTTTCAGTTAACTCGGGTTAATCAAGTGTCAGGTTAACATGGGCTAATCAAGTGTGACTCGTGTTAGATTCGATGTTATTATGATATTATATCGCATTATTTGAAGATATTAATAGTTTGATTTGATAATATATTTAAATAATATTACGAAACATTACTATATCACAACTCTAAAATGATATGTACATGTTATTCTAAATGTCAACCTAATTACAATGGACGGAGATGAAATTGAATTGATTTTCTATAATTATGTCATTTAATCAAACGAATAATAATGTAGAGACGATACTGACATCTAGATAACACGAATATTTAGATAACATTGAACCAAAGACCCTAAACTGAAAGGAATTGAGAGGAATCAATTACATGAATATAAACCTGCATCATTTGAGTGAAGAGAAATGACTTCCTTCTTTTTCATTCACACTGCTCAATAAGTCGCAAACTAAAGAGAAACATGTTCCATTTCGAATATCAAAAAAGATAAGATGATAAAAATAAAAAAATTGTGACATGAGTTCCATATAGTAGTCAGATGTTATCAAGTTGAAGAAAAGTTTTGTAAGACTCCTAACCAACTAGCAGTGTTATATGGGAGCGAAATATGACAAATACGCGACAATTTCTATAATTTATTTTTGTTGAAATGTAAACATTGAGACAAATGAGTCATCCACTTAATGTTATGCATTAGAAACAAAAAGATCCAAAGAGAGGATGTGTGCACCACCAATTGAAGATAAATATGAGGGAGTGTAAGGTGACTTGGCAGTGTCCTTTTATCACCTATAAGGAAATCTCTAATCTCTACATAAATGTGAGGATAGAAAAAAAAAACTTAAAAAAAAAGAAGAAAAGCATTATATAATCTTAAAAAATGATCTTAAATCACTTGCACTTGTAAAAAGCATCACCTTATAAAGCTAAATGAGAAGGAGGTCCATATTAATCGTTTTACCTTTCCCTAATTAATAATTAAAAAACATATAGCATAAAGTTTTTCAAAATTTACACGAAATATCATAGAATAATCAAATGATAAAATACTCATCATAGGAGAGTGCTCGTGCTAAAATAGAACATATTAAAAATGATTGCATCAAAAGAATGAGTGTTTAAATTTCAAGAAAAAAAGTGTATAAAGCTATTTTAGCCACTATCAACCTATAAATGCCTCCTTGTTGAACATATGTTGGGGATCATTAACATCATATCAAAAAGAGAAGACAAAAATAACATAAGATGTAACCCTCTACATAAACCTTAGATCACTTGCATTGACAAAGAGCTTTGTCTCAAATGGAGTTGAAAGAGGAGATATCCATATAAATGACCCCAATAACTAATTTGATATTATCACTGGAATGTTATTTATAAGAGTATGAGAAGCAACATTTCAATCAAAGATCTTCTTGTCACAACATGCATGATATTTTATTTTTCTATAATTCACGAGAACTAAAGTTAGCCATCAAGCATTTAGTTCAATGAAATTTAGATGTTAGTATTATTTTAAAAAAAAAGTCAAAATTATCAAGATAGCTATGCTAGTAGTAATAATTATTTGTTTAATTGCGAAAGAGTCCATTATTCGCTACATCAGACCATTTCTACTAATGAAATCATGTAAATCCATCGGAAAATACGCAGTTTCAAGAGCTCTTTGTAAAGCTTGTTGGACCTGATTAATCTCGAATTGGAGCCATAAAGCTCTATCCATTTATTTATTAGACCCCTATCAATCTATTTATACAGAAACATTCTCAAGCTACAAAGATAGTTATTAAATCCTTGGCATACAGCTTCAATGATTACCATACTTCAATGACAAATTTACCTTCTAAATCGCATCTTCCAACATGGGTTTAAATCTTTACCTTCCTTACTCTAACCTCTATTACTTCTATGCCATTATTACTCTATTCATATGGAAGGTGACATCCAGATATAACTTAGTCTCAATTTCATAATTTTTTACAATACCATCTAAGCATGTCATCAAACCAGGCAAATGTTTTCTCATAACATTACAATAACATCAAGCGAAAAGCCCCCTTCGAACAATCTTACATACTTAATAAACACCTAGTTTTCAATCATTACAGTTCTCCCACAGTAACTGCAGTTCAACCACATGTAAATTATTATTCCCTTTGGAGGGAACACAATCACAGTGTTAAAAACAGAGAAGATAGCAGGAATGTGACGAAAATATGTAATAAGATAGTTTTCCTGAAATTGTGGTAATAAGATGTTTTCAGAGTTATAAATGTGAATATCTTTTTTCCAGTACGCATAATATATAAATTGTGCATCAAGAGGAAAATTCTTTACATTGCTGGAATACCTGAAATATGTTGTACTGAAGAGTCCTAAATGCAGGTTGGCTAGAAGAATCTTGATCATTTCTATGATGTCTCTTTCGATCTGCTTGCGTTGGGAAGCTCTCTTCATTCTCCATTAATGGTTCCACCATATTCTGAAATTCCTCTGCCGGAGCTTCCTTCAACATTGCTTTCTTTTCCTGGAGAAATATTTTCATCAAATTAGATAAATATCAATTAAAACCATTAATTTTGAGATTGGAATTAGTGAAACACAATTGAATAGAAGGCTTGTTCATATTGGCAGCTATTTTCGAACAAAAGCAGAGACTGGAGTTCAGAATTAGTTTACCACATCCTGCTTACTTCTCTTTTAGTTTTCTAAGAGAGAAGGTACAAACAGTACAAATAAGAGTAATTTGTGGTCTGTTTCTGAGTAGAAAAGAGGACGAAATCAATGTCAACAATATTGGTATAGAATATAATCCACCAATGAAATATGATACATTAGAGGGCCCCTTTTATTTAAGTGTAATGGCATCCTAGTCGGGCCAACCACAACCTTAAGGGATAGGTCCTGTCATTCTGGGTGTCGATCTTGGCCGTGATATTAGCCAATTCAATCTCATCTAAAATTCAAATATATGATACAAACTCTACAACGAGATCAATCATATGACTAGGCTATTGAGGAATTCTCACCTACAGTCGAGCCTACCCCTTCTCTTCACCAAGATATTGATCCATCAGCCTGAATCTAAGTTTTATTCAAAACTTGAATTTTATTTCATTATAAAGTGATTACAACCCCCACCTAGTGAGATTAAAGCTTGGTTGTTATTATCGTTGTATACAGTGATTACAATAATAGGCAATCCCTTTATATAGAGACTCCATTAAATTAAATTTTGAAAACATCACAATAAATGTAGGAAATGCAAAAAGCAAAAACAAAAAAACTAAATCAGCTACATATAGCAAGTCTTCATCTCCCAAATCAACTTTGAATTTTCAAGTTAATTCTCTATCAAGCTAAAATGAAGGTTATCAATCAGTCTTTAATCAACTTAAATTTGAATTTTGATTCAATAGAACAAATCTAAAATCTTCCAACCAAATCAAATAAAAGCTGCAAGATCTCATCCAATCATTGAATGCAACACAAGCCTCATATAAAACATATTGCTCAATGGTGTTCCCACCATAGCCAACCTTCAACTAAAAAAAAGCAAATTAAGTAAATTATCAATGAACAGATAATTTCAAGTCAAAATTAAAGATATCAGAAGTATTTAGTTAGGTGGAGGTTTACTACTGTCAACGAACTCTTGGATAATTCGAGATAAACTTCAGTGACTTGAACTTGATTTATTAGAGAGGTACTACAGCGAAGTTGACCTTGCTCAACAGAATCTCATATAGCATTGATCTGGATAGGAAGATAAGGACGAACAGATTTAGCAAAACTATGTGTTTGAAGGTAGATTAGTTCGATTCTCACTCACATAAGTTACTCCATTTGGAGCAAAATTTTTTAAATTCCATGCTAATTTATTTACCATATTTAGTATTCTATTTTGAGACAATAGTATTTGATATCTTATAGTCTGCTTTGGTTAAGTTTTTAATTCTGCAAATAAGTCATATTTTGTAATAAAGTCTATGTACGGGTCTCAAACTATTATAGCAAAAAAAAAATATTTGAATAAAATAAATTTGAACAATTGTGGGTTATATCCCGATGAAGTAAAGAGTGGGGCTTTAGATGAGAATAACTTGATTTTCTTAAAGTATTCCCCATTTTCTTTTCTTTGATCTTTTGTCTGCTCAAACATAAACTTCTACTTTCAATCTCATTGTCATCCCTCTCTACAGACTACCTAACGCTTCCCTACCAAGTCCACCTAAACAGCCTAAGCCTATGACACCTAAACCCTAGCCCCTCTCAACACAATCCAAGTCCCACAAAAATCTTCTATGGGTCTTGCTTTCCTCCACCACATAGGCCACAATAGGCATCTCGTTCAGCTGCACCAAGGTCGACACATCCCTACATTGGTCCCACATCGTTTGCATCAACTACGACAACCACGGCGACACATCGGCACTTGTTGCTGCTCTGCCACCTTGACCGCGCTTTGTGAGCTCGCAAACACCACTGCAAGTCGCCATTGCACGATGCCTCCACGCCCAAAGGCTTCTCCGTTTGTGCAAGATCCAACTGGCCGACCCCTACTTCGTAGCTTTGTCTATTAGAGTTCTCACCACACCATTCAGTGTCAATTTTACATTGCAACATGCTCCCAACACCGGATTGACGGCTTCACACCTATGCTCTCCTAGTTGTTCCACTCACTGTCCTCTTAGCCATCCTAGGTCTACGATTCTATTGTGACTTTTAGTGGTCTTGATTCACTGATTCAAGATAAATCAAACCCCAAATCAGTATTTATAATTTCTTTCAGACTCGATTGGTTCTACAATCGTGATTGCTCATCTGCTTGCTTGTGTGAATTTGATCATCATTAATTTTTTATTTGTGAAATTCCCTATTACACCGTATCGTGGACCTGAGTGGTTGAAATTGGTATGCCCTAATCTATCAAATAGATTTCTACTTGTCATTCAATCTTACTTTCTTTCATGCTTTAAATTGACCTACCTGCAGGTAGAGGTGACAATTTATACCCATACCCTTTTAACGTTCCCAACCCTCCCCTAATGGGACGAGCATGAGTCCAATTATACCCGCAACCTTCCGTGTTATAAAATGGGGCGAGTTCGAGTTTGACTAAATCATATCCGCCCCAACTAATAACTCGCTAATAATTAAATATCACTATCTAATCTTAAAATGAAAAAATATAATTAGATATTATCTCTTTATTTTTGTTAAAAATAAATCATTAATAATGAATTTAGGATGACGAAGGAAAGGCGAAGTGGGGGGTAACACAGGCGGACAGTCACCTTCGTCGTCGGAACTCCTTGGCTGGCAATACAAGGAGGAAGGAGGCTTTGTAGCTGCAGCCATAGCAAGGATGGAGGGCAGCAGGACCAGCAAACAAGTCTGCACAATCAGGTCGCGCTCATCATCCCAGTCAGCCAGGCTCAAATCTCCGCCAGATCAGGAAGCAAAGGCAGTGGAAATGCAGGAGAAAACCAGGCAAGACTAGCAAGCTGTGGCCACATCCCTTAGCCATTTGGAGCAGGAAAAAGGCCAGTCAAAACCAGCACGAACCTGTCCCTTCCCCTGGCTGATTGGAGCAAATTGCGCACATCATAGATGAAGGCGCAGTTGAAACTGCAAACTGCTGCAGAATCAGTGAGACTGAAAAGAAGCTGGAGCTCAGCCAAAACCAGCTAGGTTCGGCCTCAGCTTCTGGCCGATTGGAGCTGAATGCACAGCAAACAGTAGTTAAAGCAGCTGGACCTGCACACCACAACAAAACCAGTGAATCTGCTAGGAAGATGGAGTGCAGCCAATGCAGGGAGGAGGAAAATCATTCTCTGGTTTTCTCCTCCCCACAGCCAGCTCCACATTCTGCCTCACTGAGCGTGGCCAGAATCTGGCCAGAGGAAGTCCAGCAACTTGCAAACATCTGCACTCAAGGTATGACTTTACCACCCTACGGCCCGGCGGTGGCCGCAAATTATTCAACCGCCTGTGATGTGTTGAAATTTATTCCGGAAATGTTGCAAGAGCCCCAATTGGGCAATCAGCTATGCAGATCGATCGTTTGCAGCCTGCTTCTGTTCCTACAGATTCTGTAATCTCTGCAGAAACAGCCACCAGCAGCTATACTCACCCAACAATTGTTCGACAACATGCCACAACCAGTTTCTCGCATAGCTCAGGCAATTCCAGCAAGCAGAACAACCTCCACCATCTTGAAGCAAGTCAAAACCAGCCGAATGAAGTGGCAGCAAGGCAGGAATCAGAAGCTAAACTGAGCAAACAGCATGGAAATATTCTGCAGAAGCAGAAACTGAGTGGCAGCGAAGGCATCCCATCTCAGCAGCATCATCATTTTCCTCAGTGAATCATACTTGGGAACAAAAGGAATATGTCAACTTTGATGGCATCGATCTCTCAAATTCAGCCCATATCCACGAAGGAGTCGTCCAGCTCGACTTGGAAGCTGTTTCTCATATGCAGGCCAAGTTGGTCTCTGCACTAGTAGACAAATTATTTGGGAGGAAATTGCCATTCCAGTTCCTCTCAACCAAATTACACGAGATGGGGGCAATATGATGGCTTCAAAGTCCTTGATCAAGGCAAAGACTGCTTTATCTACTAGTTTAAAATAATGCGGACGGAGATGCAGTCATCCGAAGTGGGTCTTGGACAATAGCGGGACAAATTCTTGGGCTTGATGTTTGGTCTCTAGATTTTAACCCTTCCTCTTCGGTGGGTGCCTTGTCACTAATTTAGATAAGAATGCCAAAGCTCCCACTCTATTATTGGGGTAAGGAAAATCTAGCCAAAATCGCCTTGGAGGTTGGTGTCCTATTATGGTTAGACCCCATTACTGCCAACATGGAAAAGAAAGCATTTGCTAAAGTTTCTGTCAAGGTCAACTTAACCAACCCCCCCAAACTGGGTGTTTGGATTAATGACCCGAAAGGTAAATTCTTCCAAAGAATTGAGTACGAAGGTATTACAGTTATTTGTTTCAAATGTGGAGTTGTCGGCAACAAAGATAATAATTGCGCCCTCCTTGTTCCGAAAACACAAGCTATGGATATGATGGACATTGGAGCTGCTAATGCTGTCCAGAATGAGATTGATAATAGCCTTTCCAACCACAATTCATCTCCCCAAGCCTGCCAATTCTCGCGCAGCCAACCCAGCCTTGAGGAGAAGGTCAAGGTGGAAACAATTGGGCCCTAGATGCTTGTAACCAATAGATGCAGAAAAGACAGCAACCCAAGTCAGTCACCAATGTCCGCATAAGATAAGTTAGGAAGCCTAATGATCTTGTCTACGCATTGGATTGATTCATGGGGTGTGATCTGTCTAGGATAGCAAATTGCTCAGTCTGCTTGTTCAAGGCATCTGTTAACTTATCTTCAATTTGTAATCTGGGACTGTGATTTCACTGGACCATTCCTACTTCTCTGATGTGATGGACCAATAACATCATAGTCGCCATGATGAGGTTCTAGGTTAACTTCATGTGTTCTAGGCAGCAAGCCTATTGTTTGATCCACACAAAATCTTGTTTGCCAAGCCACTAAATTCCTAGAGTTTCTTTCCTGCTTCGTTGAATCAACAAACCATGTCACGGATCTCTTTACCTGTCTCGGTCACTTTTCACATACTTGTATCACATTGCTTGAGACACTTCTTTTCATATACTTGGCAATTGACATTAATCCATTGTACTGAGAGGCATAAGTTCTTTGGCTTTTGTTACTAATCAAAATTTGTCAAATACAAAAAATATCAATTATACCTTAATCACTTTGTCCCCAGTGCACTTACACAGAAGTTGCAAGTAGAACTCCATTTACCCTTCTGCAAAAAGCCACTTACCTTTCTTAACTCATAAATCTTCAATGGTCTTTAGTTTTCCATGTATCTTTTAGTTTTGTAGCCAATGTTTCCTATCCAATTTGACTTGCAAGCCTTTTGGCCACCAACAGGCACTCACTTCTCATAGGTAATACGAAATGACAAGACAACGATTAAGTCAGTGAACAATGGAGCGTCGATAGATAACACTAGAGTTTCAAAGACTCCCACCTAGGTCTCCCAACCCCTCCCTTCCAAGATATTGATCTCTTTCGAAATCTATTACCCTGACCCATTCCAAAACTAAATTGCACACAAACGCAAATCTAATAAATCATAAAGCCAATTCAAATATTCATGTAGAGATTCCGGGGCTATTCTAGTCTTAAAAATAAAAAATTAGATAAAATAATCTACAACAATCTTATCAATCCATACCATCAAGGAGACCAATCAAATCTAGGTCATCAAAAAACAAGGTATACCCATCAACTCTGCCCAAGTAGGAAAAATTTGACCTCGCAAGTAAGGGTCAACTCTACTAATGTATACCTCCATAAGTTCTAGTCAAAAATAAATCAATTGATGGTGTGTATCTCCGTGTGATTTAATGAATTTGTACCCTCAAATGATTAAGCCAATCTTATGTATAGCCCCATGTGATCTAGTCAATTAGCATCCTCAAATGAATGTGTCAATCTCATAAGTATCACCATGGAATGCAGTCAATCTGTATTGCCAAATGACTAAGACTACATGTGACAACACATCCATCAATATCTCTAAATCATCTGAAAAAGGTATATATCCATACCAAACCAAATATCACAAGTATATTAATTTCAAATAGAATTTATCCAATCAATAAGAATTATTCGATTTGCTCTTTGTTTAAAGTGAATTTAACTAGGACACCCAAGTTTAGGTTCATTCAAATAAAAATGTAAATAGCTAAACATCACTTGGTAATACTATTGGGTCTTGAAAAATTATCAAATCTGAAATACTAAAGTATGACAAATCTTGAAATATAATAGTAAACACAAATTCAACAAATTGACTCACTCTCATTTAAAACATCACATTAGCCTTTTTCACGAGTTTGTACTTCACACAAACTATCACATGAGTGTTTCTAGAAAACATTTGCACTCATCCATAATAATTTTCTAATAAATCAATTTAAAAATGCAAATGTAGATTCAACTTGAAACAAATCCTCTAGTATGCAATTAAAAAAAAAAGAAAACTCAACTCAACACTAAGACTTCAATTCTACCTACTAATTAATTCAATCTGATCAAAAGTATATGAATAGTAGGAAGTGATGTAAATAAGTGTGTGACTTAAAAAATAGAGTTTTTAGAAATAACTGAAAAACTCAACAGATCAACCCCTGGATGACTCAATGAAGAGACAATCATGCTCATGCCCAAAAGGACATTCTTTGTTGTGTAGTTCTTCTTCTGATAATAACCTTATAAAAATTGTTATTTTTATTAGACTATATGGAGATGTATCTAACAGGATCAAATTAAGTGTCATCAATATGCCCAAAGTTCACAATTATCTCAATATACTCTATATACTTGACATTCGGATTCATGCTCTTCAATAATATAAACAATCATTTACATAATTAGAATTCTCATCATTATCATCAAGTAATGGATTATATAATTAATCATTCTTCTCAAAATTTTCAATCATGATTAATTCAACTACAATTATATCAATATTTTAACATTATTATAAATTTTAATAATTTTATTTCATATTTAACACAAATTTTAACCTTAAAAATTAATTTTATTTTATATCAAACACAAATTTTAATATTAAAATTAACTTTATTTCATATCTAACATACTTTTTAATATTAAAATAAATTTCTTTTCCATCAAATTTATAACAACAACAACCAAGTCTTAATCCCACTAAGTGGGGTCGGCTACATGAATCCTTTGTTTTCATTGTGCTTTATCAATTACCAAATTCTTATCTAAGTCTAAGTAACTAAGATCACTCCTTATAGTTTCTTATCATGTCTTCTTTGATCGCCCTCTTCCTCTTTGTACATAGCAAGATCTAACATCTCGATTTCTCTAACTGAAACTTCAATCGGCCTACATTTATATGTCCAAACCATCTAAGCCAATTTTTCTCTAAGTTTATCCTCAATTTGTGCAACACCAACTTTCTTTCGGATATACTCATTTCACATTCTATCCTTTCGTGTATATCCATACATCTATCTTAGCATCCTCATTTCTGTAATATTTATTTTATTTGTATATTTTCTCTTTGCAGGCCAGCATTCAGCATCATATATCGCTGGTCTTACTACAGTTTTATAACATTTACTCTGAAGTCTGAATGAAATTTTTCTATCGCACAACACACAAGAAGTATTTTTTTATTTTACCTATCCTGCTTGAATCCTGCTAATAACATCATTATCTATTTCACCATCATTTTGAATGATTGATCCAATGTATCTAAAACACTCACTCTTCTTAACATTTTGATCACCACTTGTCACATCTCCAATATAAGTAGTTCTTTCTTGACTAAATGTACACTTCATATATTCAGTTTTTAATCTCCAAAGCTCGAGTTTCGCTTTAGCTCCTTTTTTAGTTTCTCAATAAGAACAATATCATCTGCGAAGAGTATACACCAAGGCACCTCATCTTAAATATGTCCAGTTAGGACTTCCATAATCAAAGCAAAAAGATACGAACTTAAAGCCGAGTCTTAGTATAGTCCAACTGTAATAGGTAAATCTTAGTCAAACCTCCTTGTATCCGAACACAGGTAACAACTCTTTTATACATGTCTTTAATAACCTGGATATAAGCAATACAAATCCCATTTTTTTTAAAGCTCTCCAAATAAAATATATAAAATAAAATATTCTCTTTTACCCAGAAACAAACCTCCAACCAAATGAGGCATAAAACCATCCTTATAATCAAAAGTTTCATCATCTTAATTTCACCTACAATATGTTACTCACAATGTTCTTCAATTTCTTCATTGCATTGTTCATCCTCATATTTTTCATAATACTCTGCTAATTTATGATCAATTATACAAACTGAGATAGGTAAAAAATGTGTCATCCTCTTCAAAAAAAAAACTGAAACGTCAATAAGAAAATAAATCTTATCCTCGCTCAGAAGAAGCGACTAATAAAGCATACATGAGTATCTACAGGGACACTCTATTGGGTCCTTTAAAAGAGGTGAACTAGCAATATGAACGGAAGCAATAGTAAGCATCACAAGAGTACGCTTACGACTCATGGTAATACACTATCTTAGACATCAGGGCATCAAAATGCTTACATTCTCTTGACTTGCTCATAATCTCTAGCTTTCTAATAAGCCTTTTCAAGTGTATTGAATTGAGGTCAATACAACTAATTCCATATATCTTCTCTCAAGCCAGTTATAAATCAAGTTATGGCCACGCCAAGTGGTGCAGGGCCAAATCAGTTTCGAGGACAACACAGATATAATCTACGATCTCAAGCAAAAATATATCATCCATATAAATACATATAGATATATATAGTTATCTTACTTTATATGTTTATTTGAGTTAGTTTGAGTCGAACTTGTATTTGCATTATTTGGACTTGTGTCATGTCGGTGGAATGCCACTTTAGCATCCTATCAATATATTGCGACTATTTGGGTTAGTCAAATTCAGGTTGGGTTCGATTCGAATAAATTGAAATCATATTAAAATCCGTTTGGACTTACTTGTGAGGTTTTCAAAGAAAAAAGGACCAAATTGCAATTTTTCTCTCAATATGGGATTTAAAGCCCTAAATGGCTTCTGCCAAGCCCACTACCGCTACTCTCTTCTGCCAATCCTGCGAGCTGCTTCCCGCGGCCTCGCCAACACCAGCCGACGTCGCAGTTCTTCTTCCTTAGTCATAGGCCCTCCCCAAAGCACCTGCGAACGCATGCTGGCCATCTCGCCGGCCATGGTGCGATTGAGCTTTCCACATGTGATGTTGCACAGTTTTCCCAAGTCGCATCCTTTTCACCTCTCCTCCATATAAAGTGCTCCAAGTTTCAAGAGGGGATTGACGATTGACTCTGAGAGATTTCCTTGGTTCGTGCTCTGTGAAATTCCCCTACCTTGGCCGACGCAGGTAGTGCTCAGTACACTGCCATAGGAGGGGTTGCTAGTTTCTGGAGCTTGAGGTTCCCTATTTTATTTTATTTTATCATCACTGTCAACCTGAATGTTCTAGTCTTTGTCATCGTTTTCTTTATTGAATTCAGCCCAAAGCTGATTCATGTTATTTCTTGCTGATCCTGTCAAATCCGTTCACTTGTTAATCTTGGTTTAGTTCTTCCATTGCTGAGTTCCATAAAGACAGCTAAAGTTCCAGTAATTTTAATTCCTAGCCATGGATCTAGTATTTTATTGTTAATTTTGGAGTTAAATCTTATTAACTTCTCTGTTTCTGAATTTAGCCTTTCTCAATATTACTTAATAGAAATTCAAGACTGCCATGTTGATGTCAATTTGTTCTTCATATTAGACAACCAAGTTGTATTGATTAGTGGCTGGACTCTTTGGTAACTGTATAATCTTCTATCCTAACAAAGTGATTTCGAGATTTATTTAGAACATCATTGCTTAACTTCAGAACTTCACGAAATCCCTATGAGGCAATGGTGTAACTAAAAGAAACTTCAGCTTGATCTCCCAATACCACATGATTAATCATATCTAATTGGTCAAATTAATTTGTAAATTTATATTAATTAAAGTGGAATCAATCCATAATTAGTATCCCTTTGGCACAATCCTATTTTGGTAGCTTGTGAATCACCTCAAAGTTACTCCTTGCTACATCACTAAGGCTCACAAAACCTCTACATCGTTTATGATACTTTTCTAGCCTCACAATGTCTTGGATGCTAATCTTGTCCCTTTGATTACATTTTGTCACTGATCTAAAAGACAATCACAGTAAGTGAATCGAACATATCTGTTTAATTAGAAGCACTCTAAATTCATTTCAAGAATCAATTTAAGGTCGTCTGCGAAGGCGATGACGATTCTCAACATTATTGATATGAAGCCCTGGCAAATAAGCATTAATTTTGCAAATTAAACTTTGTCCAACTCAATGAAGTTCACGGTGATCAGAATAACAGTTAAATTTGGCTTCCCACTTTATTTATGATGCAATATCCAAAACACCCGAAAAATATGAGACATTAGGTATTCCATCATTTTAGGCATTGTGCCACCGGTAAGACTAGTATGGTCTCATCTAACATGGAAACTAGAATCCTTTATTTTATTATAGTATCATAGATCTCGTTAATGTGTATCTAGGTAATAAGTATACAAACTATACCTCATATAATAAAAAATAAATCAATTGGACATGTAAAATCTCATAATGACATGTGAAAAAAAAGACATAAATGAACCCAGTAAGAGAAATAAAAAAAAAGAACTCGATAAGACTCAAATGAAAAGCTAAAATACAATACCTTATACTAAGCTTGCTCTGATACAAAAATGATGCAAAAATGATAGTAGAACAGCAAATTCGAGGAACGACAAAATCAATGGGTAACTAGGGAATCAAAAATTCTCATCTATAGTTTTCCTACCCTTCTTTATCAAAATCTCTCATCCTAACCTATAGAATGCACACAAACACAAATTTTATTCATTATAAGATTAATTTAAATGTTCATGTACAAACTCTACATATGGAGAGCTAATACCATACAAAAATAAATGCAAGCCATGTGAAAATAAACAAACCTCACTAATAAAATAAATAAATAAGTTTTGACTATTTCAACTCCATA
This sequence comes from Apostasia shenzhenica, assembly GCA_002786265.1. NCBI lineage: Eukaryota > Viridiplantae > Streptophyta > Magnoliopsida > Asparagales > Orchidaceae > Apostasia > Apostasia shenzhenica. The sequence goes on along the minus strand of KZ451929.1, from coordinate 776,436 downwards.
ACTCCTATAAAAAAAATCCATAACAATTTTCCTAAATAATAAAATAAAATAACCCGCATCAATCTTATCCATCAATAACATCACAATCTAATTTGGGCCATCAATCATCAAGATGTCCCCATCAATACGTGTTCCTTATCATTTTCCAAATATATGTATCACAAACTAAATAAATATTTATCCACTTCCCAATACGCTAAGTACATCCCGGTTGAACTCACCCCTTATTCCCTTATCACAATAATGGAATGCAAGCCTTCCACTCCCTTCCTCAGAACTACTCACTTCCAATAGTTGCTTTTGTCAATAGTGTACCAGTTCCAACTTGCCTGTGACTTTAAATGATATAACATATCAAAAATGTTGATCAAAAAGCATTATCTCAAATGTGAAGAATCTTAAAATTACACGTCTTCATAACATCAATCAAAACCACCCTCTAATTATGAACTAATTTTCGTATGGAGGAGCAACTATCTAACAACAATCACACCTACTGAGGGAGTAGAGCATGAAGAAATTCCCCACTAATGTCAAACTCATTTCTTGATCCACAAGTAGAAGGAATAAAAGGAGTCATTTGGACAATTATTCAATAAGCATCTTGCATTTAGAATCTAACTCGTCTAAAAGCCTTTCTTCAAATTGCCTCACCATGAATAAGTTTTGTACAAGTTAAAAAGCACCATGTCCTTTTTTTGGTCGGAAGACACCAAATTTTGCCGAAATGCCTAACAGAATGGACCCTCTAAACAATCATCAAATAGCAATTATTGCACATTAACTCGAAACTAGAATGCTAGATAGGTCTAACAGCATTGGCTTCAGGAATTAACGGCAATCGTACTCTAATGATTGCAAACACCTCACAAGAATTCATTTTAACCAACAGATGGAATTTTGACCTATTTTCAACAGTTCAACTCTGAAAAGATGGCTTGATTTTAAATTAAACCTTGAATCGTCTTGAATTTATAGAACAGATGCAATGAACAGTAGAAAGATGATAGTAAAGTTCATTTGGAGTAAAATACATGAAGGCAGTCTCTTACCCTAAAAAGTGATGAATCAGGCATAGGGCATTTTGCAGGTCGATCTTCTTCCAAGGGCTCCATTGGATGCTCTATGGGCGTGAACTCAACATCACATTCTACAGCTTCTCTCTCCTCCATTCCTACAACTAACTGGGAATCAGCAACACCGTCATTATCTCCCTCCTGAGACAAAACCAGGAATAAAATGCATCGTATCAGAAAAGTATCCAATCTTATAAAACAAACAAATTGCAACAAACGCATGAAAGCAAAAGGAAGCAAGTAGAAAAGATAGGGGGAGACTAAGCGAAATCTTGTCTTGGTCAAAACCCTAGCTTTGAAGGATAAAAGGCTATTATCCTTCGAGGGGAAAGGGTGCATAAACTGCGTTTGCTGAAATTGAAAGATAAATACAATCTCCAGCAAACCCAAGGAAGAAGAAACGCCCAAATCCCTAAACAAGCACATCCATTCATCCAAAAGTGCATAAAAGTCGACTGAAGGTAACAATAATTGAAAACTCCAAATAGAGAACCTGCATTATAACGTCATTTTCCTTAAAAAAAAAAAAGGAATCACAGCTTCAGCAGAGCACCACAGAAAGCAGGGAATAAAGACGAACGGGAAGAAAAGGCAAAGAGAAAGGAGCACGAGATCTGCATTTTGGGGCAGAGGAGAGAGAGAAGGAAGGCAGGAGGTTTCAGTACAAAAACCAAAGGAACATGTGCGTCGGTTCCTTCCATTATGTAGCCAAAGTGCGAAGAGATCGATCCCCTGTCAAGGTTTCCTTTCTCGTTCTTCGCCGCCGTTCGCTGCTGCATCTTCCTTACATCTTGCGCACGGGAAGCTCTCTCTCACCACCCCACGGATATCAAGGTTATAATGCGTCTTTTTTTTTTTTTGAAAAATTTATATCTATTTTTCATTAAAAAAAAATGGCAAGTTCGTCCATTTTTCTAAGTTTAACACTTATTAATAACGCATAAAATTATATTTTTAAAATTATAATATCAAGTTCTTAAATTATATGTATATATATATATATATATACAGTAAACAAATACTTTATTAAAAAATTATATACATTATATGAATATTAGAATTAAAATATTTTATATTTTACATATTTTTTTATATTAAAATATTTTTTTTCATTAAATTTAAAAAATATTTTTTTTTTTTTGTCAAAAAAAGTTCGAACTAAACAAAAGATTATTAGGTATACACATAAATGAGAGCACATGAAAAAAATACAAATATATATGTATGTATGTATGTACGATAACTTAATAATGGCACAAGTTTCGTGCTTTAATATGATCAAGGGATTAATCACATACGCTTAAAATGCATTCAAAAATATCTTCTTTTTTTTATCATCATTCAAAAAAATTTATTTGTATACCTTGAAATATGAAATGATATTAACATAATACTGTTAAGATAAACATCTTTTAAAAACACACACTGTGAGAAGGGATGGATATAGAAAAATGATATGTTTTTCGTATTAAAAATTACTCTAAAAAAAATATTTTTATGTAGAGCTAACGATTTAATAACTATGTTTTAGCTCGACTGTTTCAATTTATGCCCATCTCTTCTAATTTTTTTGACAATTTATTGTATTTTTATATGATTGGACCTAAAGAAAGTTACATTCTTTGTTTACTATAAAATTACTAAATATTCATTTCACATTAAAAATTATTAATATTAAAATAAATTTATTTTAAATTTTACATAATTTTTTATATTAAAAATTAATTTTATTTTAAAATATTATAGTAAATTTTAAATTTATTTCATATCTAATATAAATTTAAATATGAATATAATTTTATTATCCACCATAATATTAACATAATTTTTTTCTCAAACTCAAAATAAATTCTAATTTAATAAAAAATTATATTCCCATCATACAAAGTTCAAAAGTGATACTTATAAAATCTATTATGCTTTTCTTACATGTAGAATTTTTTTTTATTGTATGTAAAATGTAAAATGATGCTATTAATTTGTGGTCAAAATTCATCCAATGCCACCAATATTACAAACCTGTTTTACTTGAATTTGTGAATTAATATAATTATTGATTCAAGCAAATTTAACTCATAAAATAAAAATAAACTCATTTTTACAAACACTAATTTTCAAAGAACAAGAGAAATACGTAATATTGAAAATGTACGACGGCAAAGTCCGACCAGCTTGTTATTACAAATGACGTACATCTATATCTCTAATTTTTAAATTAAATAAATTAGTTCATCAGTTTAAATAAAAATATTTAATTAATTATTTTGTAAGTAATAGCTGTTATTTTTATAATAAAAAAATAACAATTCTTATAATTTTCTTAATAATAATAATAATTGCATATTAATATTGATAATTGTTCAATGATACTTCTTAATATTGACCTAATCTTATTGTAAAAAAAGTATTTTTATAATTTTTTATTTGTGATAAAAAAGACTAATCTGTACTTTTGTGTAAATTAATAGACTAATTTATTTAATTTTAAAAGTAAGAGAAATCAAATGTTATTTAATTGAATTTTTTTATTGATATTTGAATATCACACTAATAAAACAATGAAACAAATTGATTTTTTTTCTAAAAAAATATTATACATTCCTAATAACTAACTAATTATTATTTAACTATTTAATTCATTAAATTATAGAATGAATTAACATCGAATATACTAAATAATTTAATGAATTAAAACTCTAAGCTATAATTGATTTATTGATGGGAGTATTATTAAGGCTATGTGACAATAAGTCCTAAAATGAATTTAAATGGAATAAGAAAGATTTTTAATTCAATAAAATGTAGACTCTTACAATTAAATACTTGGGATGAGGAAAGTCTCATTTTTTAGGTCTTCATATGCAATTATAGGTTAACATTGTGCAATTACATGAAAGTCCTCTATTCTATCATTTTATCTTTAAGTCATATATATAACATTCTTATTTTGAAAAACATTTAAAAAGAAAGAAAATTACATATGAGTCTTTTCATCATGGGAAGTCCTTAAAGATAATTTTTTTTGCTTTTAAATTGAAGGAATAAAAGTTTTGAAGTCCCTAGGCTTTCACCAACATTTAAATTTCTTCTTTTCAAATAATATCTTTGATCACTTTTTTAGTTTGCATTTGTATTTATTTACATTGATTATATATCAAAGTTCACAATTTTTTCATTCTCTCTAATTGACTAACATTAGAAGCATCTTCCATCAAAACACAACATATTCTATATTTTTCTAGCATACATCTTGAAAATTTATGTCAATAAAGTGTAATATTATCACAAACCATAAATAAATCAAAGGATATAACATGCATTTAAATGTCATTTTTTGAGTATATATATATTATCAAATAAAAGGGCACATATGCTTATGAATATCAGATGATTTTGATCTTGAATCTAACTTGAGTTAGATTATTGAAGTAATAAATTATTTCATGTTTTCTATGCATTTTAGCCAACAATTATTCCCAACCCCTCTCTCCTATTTACACAGGAAGAAAAAAAAAAGAGAGATGAAATGAAATAACATAAATATTCACAAGACTGCCTAACTAGTATTTGGGGGAACACCATGGCTTTCCTCAAATTAGAGCTTCTGCCATGAAGGCACAGCAAATTTGTCGGTCAGTATTCTGTATCTATTGAGAGACGACTGATGGAGTGCTATTTATTGTTGTCATTATCCTTCTCTCAATCACTCGTGTTTGTGCTTGTCACTGTTGTTGCTGCTGTTGTTGCTGCTGTTGTTGTTGCTGTTGTTGTTGTTGTTGCTTCTGTTGCTTCTGTTGCTGCTGCTTTCTTATTTTTCTGTGCCTTGCTAGCCGGAAAATGCAATCTAGCATATAGAGGCTTCGGCGCCCTCGTGGTTCGATCGAATCCCCTAACACAAACAAAACCTGCAAAATTTTTGTGTATATTCATAGCTAGAATACTTTCAATACAATTTACTAATAAATTGCGTTTGGGATCTTGAGCCATGGGTTTATTGCACACAAAGCACAATTTCTGCATTCCTCTACTTCTGGAAAAAAAAACTTAGGTTCGGAGAGCTCGCCACGTCACATTTTCATACCTGCTTGTTACAGGTATAAAAGTGCTTGTTATAGAGCTAAAACTGCTTGTTATAGAAACTGCTTGTTATAAAAATGGTTGTTATAACAAACACTTTTATACCTGTAACAAGCAGGTATGAAAATATGACGTGGCGAGCTCTCCGAACCCAAAAACTGCTCCTACTTCTGATTCACTATGTTAACTATGCATAAATATGATTTCTCTGCAATACTTTTGCCTTCAAGGGCATTCAATTCCTGCACTACAGTTCATTGTTGCTTACCTTTCCAAAAGCACTGTTGTACTGCCTCCGTTGATAGACCTAAAAAATGGAGAGAATTTGCACCGTGTCAGTAACTCGGCAGACGATTGCGTAGCTAATCTTTATTTGAATACTGGCATCAAGTTATTAGTAAAAGAAAGCCGTGACTGCAACATAGCTATATGTCACGCCGGAGTGAGCCGTGAGTCTCGTGACATTTATGGTGTGCTCGTCTTTGGCTAATGCTTAATTTGAAAGGAAAATTCGTCCTATCGTCCGATTAATCACCTCGAAATATTGTAGGTATCGAGGTTCCGAAATACACAAGTCTTCTAGGTAGATTCCAAATCCAGTCTCTGGGAACGTGCATCGGTTTACGACTGGAATGGTGATCAGCAAATACCTACGTCTCAAACACGTCAGCTTCAAAACGTTAATAACTATACTTCAACTTACGAAAAAACTAACCTCATTAACTTGAAAATATGTACCATTGAGCGGAAAACTTCCTCTCATTGCAGTCCGACAAGGTATCTACGCATTCAAAATTGTATTTAAATCAATAGTAAAGCACATAATTGGCCAAAGATGAAATTGATTTAAAAGTTGAATATAATTGAAACATTTTTTTTTTGTATGAATATATACCAATAGTGTGCCTCGGACTATATGAGCATGTGATTCCCGAATGCTGTTGCAACCAAAGCACGTACTCATTTCGCAAAGTTGACCAGTCTCTTGAGAGTTGCAGCAATCTTTCGGCGGTTCACTCGACAGTGCAGTTTCACCTAATTTGTCAAAAGAGCCAGCGTTTTATGATGCGAAGCAAAACCCGAGTCGAAAAGCATGATAAAAATATGCCGAAATCTTGCCTGGGGACCATATAGCAAGAAGGTACGGACACGGATCATCGGCTTCTCGTCGGTCTACCTGTCAAGATATGAAGAGATTTTAGCTGATATCATGTTACATTTTTGATTAAGTTCACATAATTTTCAACTTTATGCTTATAATTTATGAACTCACCCCTTCAAGCAGCAGGTGAGAATCTGGAATTTCATATCTGCCATTACGAACAAATAAACAAAGTATGCAGCATCAATTATTCATAAAAACAAGCTATCATGATATGATTTTTAATGTAATGGAAGCTGCTACGATTATAATAATCGACTAGTAAAACTTACACTTGATGCTCGGTGCGCAGGCGGCTCACATTCTTCAGCTTGGGCATCGGAATGGAAGCAACTTCTGGAGTCAAGGCAACTAAAGCCTTTGACAAATCACCGTCTTGAAGCTCCGCGTGTTCTTGCATATAATTCTGTATATTCTGCGAGAACGCTTCAAGATTGAGCTTAATTGTAGGAATTTCATCCTGATCCTCCAAAAATGCATCTTCTATATCCTTTTCCAGAGTTTCTGGGCATTCCACCTCCGGAGAAGTTGGTTCTTGAATTATAGGCTCACATGTATCCGACAAATTCGGGTAACCTGAGGTCGGAATGCCTTCAAGCTGAAAAACTGAACTTGGAGCAGGAATTGGAGCTTCGCCTGTCTTCGAGGCAATGGGAGCTGTAAAGCTCACTATACTTCTATCCTCTGGAGCAGGAAGAGCAAGCCTGGCACTGCAGCAAGGACTCGTCAATAGACATAGTAAGTTCTTCGAATCATTTGCACTTGTCCTTCCAGAAGACTAAATCTTTTGGGTAAGTAACTTCGATTTTTTTCTGATAATGGTGATTTCACAAAGGTCCTTCAGCTTTATTTCATCGTATAAACCCGAGGACCTAGACTAAACGATTCAAAATAAAGGACCAATATAGACTCAACTGCCTGAATACCGAGAGTCCGTGAAATCTTCTTAAAGTTTTCTCGCAAGTGACATAGACAGTGTCGATGGGCAGCATGAGGTAAAATAGATGGTACGCCGCGCAATAAACCAGAATATTTATCGCTAATAATACACATATCTCATCGTGTACAGACTGACTCAATTAAATGACACATTTTGGTTAGAAACCAATCTCAGGAGTCATTATTCTCCTATTGAACCGCACAAAATGCTAATACAAAAACTCCATTGTTAGCGTCTATCTCTACAACAATTAATAGAGTGCCACGATATTTGCCTAGAAGAAATGTCTCATCTATACTCAACACTGGCCGACAGAATTTTCAGCCTTTAATAGCCCTGACTTTGGGGAAAGAAGCATATATATGAATGAACCTGGGCTACAGAAACATCCCCCTACCAAGGTAGTGATAATCAAAGAACATAGAAACTATTTAACAAGCACATACCTAGCAAATGCACTGGCAAAATGTCTGCACTCTCCTCTCATAGGGCATGCATTACAGTTGGGCTTGCTTTTCGTGCAGAATACCTGCTTAAACTTGAAAATGCATCAATGCAACTCGACCCAACTTCTTTCTCGACTTCCAAATTTAACAGATTAATGCGACTGTACCTTTCCAAAAGTAATCATCTGATAGTGCAGCTCATACCTGTGCAGCCAAAAAAAAAAAAAATTGGTTAGAACATAGCCTGTATTGAAGAAGAGTTTGCATTTAATAAGACTTTTTGAAAAGTTTATTGAATTTTACAGTGTTCGTTGCTCGAGTTTACATAGTCGAGGCCAGAGGTACTTCTGAATGCTCTCCAGCACAGGATATCTATCCAAATAGAAAAGCAGCAATTCAAAATTTGTGTTTTTATGCATCTATAAGCCAAAAATGATGATTTTTCTCTTACAGCTCCAACAGATGAAGTTGAAGGGATTCAGGCAATGGTTGGAGTGGTACCCATCCAAGTCGCACGCATATCCGACCGACATTGGTGTCAACCTTATTAGCGATTCAAAAATATGCACAACAAGTTCCACAATTACTTAATTTCAAATGAGTAAAATTGCATCCTAAGAATGAATACTTACTGGAAAAGCTAGATGATGAAGTGTCAACAGGCGAACACATTCGGCACTCTTCAATCCGAGACCCCTTATACTTAACAGGTAATCCCTGCAAGCACCAAACAAATCAAATCACGCGAAGAAATGCAAGTGATTTTCATATTCGGCTTTAAATAAGTGTTACCATAATGTATTGCAATATTGAAGCAACTATGATTTCATAGAAGCAGAAAATGCAACTAAGAAGCATGCATAAGGACTAAAAAATATTTATTTAATGGGGTTTTTACCCGTATGACACAAAAAACTTCAATATTTACTTATTAGACACCCTAAAATTAAATATTACATGACAAACACTTATTTATTTTAATTTTACAACCAACACACCCTAGTTAAAAAATCCTTACATTTTATTTAAGTAAACTATACTTAAGTTATGTTTTAGCTTAAATAAGGTTCATAGAATAAAATCTAACTCCTTTTGTATCTTAAATTAAATCTAATCGTTAAGATGAGCATCTAACGATTAGATTTAAAATATTCTACATAAATAATAGATTTAAATAGTTTTTAACATGTAAGATTTAAGTTAAGGTGCACCGAGTTTTTAACATGTAAGATTTAAGTTAAGGTGCACCAAGAGTTAAATTTTATTCCTATGAACCTTATTTAAGTTAAAACATAACTTAAGTATGGTTTACTTAATAAAATGTAAGGATTTTTTAACTAGGGTGTGTTGGTTGTAAAATTAAAATAAATAAGTGTGTGTCATGTAATATTTAACTTTAGGGTGTCTAATAAGTAAATATTGAAGTTTTTTGTGTCATACGGGTAAAAATCTCTTATTTAATTTACTCTGTATACATACTCATGCAATTACTCTTACTTTGCTTTGTCTGGTGAGACATCCCTTAACCATTCAAGATCTATGCTTCCATGCTCTTTAACAAGTCTATCAAGGAACTCCTGCAGCAGGAACAGAAAAGCAGCAAACAGCAGAAAAAAATGAGCAGATATAATCCCACATCTTCTCTCATGTTGCAGATGGCATCTAAGGGGACGTTTTGTTCAATGGTATCGTGATGTTATGTCATGTTACCGAGAGATAACAATCGTTTGATTTGATAATATACTTGGAAAAAATTATAAAATTGTCGCTCCATAATGACATCTAAATATCACCTTATCTATAAAGAGATAAGCACCACCAATGAATAAAGTGATAATAAGGGAGACAAAAGAGTGCAAGGATTTGATTATTTTTAGGTCCCTGAAATCTAATTATTATTTTACTTTAATCCATAATATAACGATATTGAATTAAACAAATAATTATTAGGGGCATTTACATACAGTCACAAAAAACTTTAAATATTACACCCTCTTTCAAATATATACCACCCCATAGTTTAAATTTTGTGAAGACAGTGACATGTAAGTAATGCTCAAAGTTTTTTTTGGCACGTAGGTAAATGTCTATAATAATCAATAGATAATGTAAACATCTAAATAACATTAACATTTAGATCATTTTATTGCATTGAACAGAATGCCCCCAAATATTACTGGGAGTTAATTTATTAAAATTTAGTTTTGCCATTTACAACTGGCATTTGATTGAATACCTTCTCTACTATATAGTATTAGTATAAACGGTCATCATAAATATACAATGGCACAAATATCCTTGCTACAAACAAATGTGAAAGTACATTAAACACCTAAATTTCATTTCTGCTAATGCCTTAAAAAATCTCAAAAAGCATCGAAATTTGATGAAAATTCTATTAGCATATTAAGAGAATATCTTTTCGCTCGTTCACTATTTATTAGATATGAAATATACCATCACTCGGATCATCTAAAAATTTTATATTGAGTTTTCTCTCAGTATCTATTCTGCTCTTCTTGTCTTCGTTCTAGAGTGACAGAAATAAGAGATTGTGCAGGAGGGGGGGGGGAGAGAGAATGGCTAATGCAAACAAAGAGCTGAGAAAAGGGAGATTAATTGAGGAGAGTTTGTAAAGAGAGGGATGAAAGCGAGGGATAAATGGTTTTATTTGCATGCTTAGGCTTGGTTACTCAAACTCGTTGACAATTAATACATCTAACAAAAGGGTAATACTAGTTAACATCAGTCATAAATCCACCATTTAGACCTTACATCACACTTCGAGAAAATTATTGCATATATATCGCATACTACTTAAATCACATGCTAGATTTATTTCCCACGTAACACGTGAATTTCTCACTATTCTTGTTGTATTTCTCGATCGAGACATGTATTTCATATAACTAAGAAATAGTGAAAAATAAATTAAATTTGTAAAAGGATGTCAAATAAATGGAGAAAGAGTATATTGATACCTATTTATAAGAATAAAGACAATGTACAAAATTGTGCCAATTATAGAGTAATTAAATTAATGAGTCGTATTTTAAAATTTTGGAAAAGGTGATCGAACATAGGTTACGTCATAATACCAAGGTATCAGAAAATCAGTTTAATTTTATGCTAGGTAGATCTACAATAGAAGCTATTCATTTATTGAGAAGTTCAATGGAGAAATTTAAGGAGAGAAAAGAAAATCTATATTTGATTTTTATTAATTTTAAAAAAACTTATGATAAAGTCTCAAGAGAAGTACTTTGGAGAATTTTAAAAAAAGAGATTTATACTGCTACTATTCAAGTTATTAAAGACATGTGCAAAAGAGCTATCATCTGTGTTTGGACACAAAGAGGTTTGACTAAGAATTTTTTTATTACAGTTGGATTACACTAAGACTCGGCTTTAAGTTCGTATCTTTTTTTTTATTATGAAAATACTGACTGGACATATCCAAGTTGAGATGCCTTGGTGTATGCTCTTCGCAAATGATATTATTCTTATTAAAAAAATTAAAGAGGGAGCTAAAGCGAAACTCGAGATTTGGAGGAATGCTCTAGAATCTAAAAGTTCTCATCTCAGTAGATCTAAAACTGAATATATGGAGTGCACATTTAGTCAAAAAAAAATACTTATATTGAAGATGTAACAATTGGTAATCAAATTGTCAAGAAGAGTGACCACTTTAGATACCTTAGATCAATCATACAAAATGATGGTAAAATAGATAATGACGTTATTAACAGGATTCAAGCAGGATGGGTAAAATAGAGAAATGCTTCTGGCATGTTGTGCGATAGAAAAATCCCATCCAGAATCAAGGGTAAATTTTATAAAACTATAGTAAGACCAGCGATGATATATGGTGTTGAATGCTGGTCTGCAAAAAAAAATATACAAATAAAATAAATATTGCAGAAATGAGAATACTAAGGTGGATGTGTAGATATACACAAAAAGATAAAATGATAAATAAGTATATCCGAAAAAAATTGGTGTTGCACCAATTGAGGATAAACTTAGAGAAAGTCGGCTTAGATGGTTTGGACATAGGCCGATTAAAGCTCCAGCTAAAAAAATCGAGCTATTGGATCTTGCCCATATACAAAGAGGAAGAGGGAGACCAAATAAGACATGACAAGAAACTATAAAAAGTGATTACTTAAACTTAAATAAGAATTTAATAATTGGTAGAGCGCAATGAAAATAAAGAATTCATGTAATCGATCCCACTAAGTGGAATTAAGGCTTAGTTGTTATTGTTGTATTGGGTCTTTAATTTATCCATGTTTTTTTCTTATAGCATTAATTTATCTATCTTTGGGTTCGTACCTTGATCCTTTCTGCCAGCACGTTATTCATTCCACGTTCTCGAATGGTTTCAGCAACCTTACACGCATCCGCGCACCTCACTGCCTCCCAATCAACTGAATCCATCTTGTCGCGGCTTCTCTGTTGATCGGCAGGCTTATTGCGGTGGATCTCCTTCCTTAAATCTTCCCAATCATACGCACTTTTCTCTGTCCCAGCTCTTCTTTTCACATCTTTGGTTCCAATTTTTGGTATTCCTGCTGAAATCTTCTGAATCTTGGAACCTCGATCTTTCATGCTAGGGTTAACTTTCTCAGCTGGGGCCAATTTCTGCTCTCCGTTGCTGTTTGAGGCTTGGGTTGGTCGAGCTTCATCGTTCTCCATTTGATCCGGATTGCAAACAGCTTCTGGAGTTTTTCCTGCCAGAAATTTCAAGTTTCCGTCATGCTGCTGTGAGGATTTCATGTCTTCGTTTTGAAAATTTGAGCATATATTGGAGTTCTCATTGTTCATACCTGCTGCTGCATTTCCATGACCAAAAGGCTGCATGTTGGCACCATCTTCCATCTCAGAAGAACCTGTTTGTTGAGCATGATGCTTGGGTATTGGCACATTTGAACCAATAGCAGTTTCATTCTCGGAAGATGATATCAGCTCCTGGAGCTCGATTGATTCGACCATATTAGCTTCTGATTCACATCTCTTTTCGCCCGTTGCCTCAAATATTTCACCACAGGTTTTCTCTTGACATTCTGTTTTCGAAATTTTTTGACCATTCAATTCCTGGAATCTACTGCATTCTGCCACCTGTGTAGAAGTATATTAAAGAGCTCGAATTAGTATGATCAGTAGACCGAGTATGATTCATCAAACTTTTATGCGGTGGAACTAATGGAATTTTGGGATGCTCTGTTTCTGCTAAGCTAAATGTTTTTCCAGATCCACATGCAGGTGATGCATGGCCTGAAATTACCTCTTTTTCATGTGAAGCTTCACATTTTTCAGTACAACTTCCTATTGGAATTTCGCTGCATTTGCTGGCTTCCTTTTTGATATCAACTTCAGCAAAGTCAGCCTCTGAGGAAGACTGGTAGCAAAACCCATGATCCAAGATGTTTCTTTGAAAATTAAGAATGTCAGCAAGTGATGTGGTGCTTCCGTTTTGCTCGAATGTTGTTGCTGTTTCTTGGGCATTTGCTTCACTGATTGTTCGAAGAGGAAAATTTGCAGCAAGGGACATGAAGGCGGAGCTGTCAAGTTTAAATAATTTCATCAATACATTCTAATATGCCAAAGGAATGACTGATTTCAGCACATACCTTGATAGATGATCTGAAACATTTTGGGTGAGAAAGACTCCAACAACTGAATCGACTACCGATCCTTTCCACTGAGAGAAGCGTCTATCCCCTGCAATATTTTGGGGAAGTGTTTCATAGCCCTGCTCAGATAACTTTGACACGCATGTCTGCATAGGTTGCTCGTTTAAATTGAATTTCAAACTTTGAAAGGGAAATGTAGATTCGAATAATAGAGAAGAAAGAAGAAGAGAAAGATACATATATATGATGATTCACCTCCTTATACACAATGGTGCAGAGAAAGCAGTTTACAAGATGATCTCAAATCTCAAAAATTATCAATATGGGATGAAGGTTTGATTTCCAAAATATGTATTAAGAGCTTTGCTTATACATGACACATAATTTAAAGAAGTCGATAATTCAAAGGAGGTGATTAGTACCTTGGACAAGACGCATACGGGCGATAAATGAATCCACGCGTCCTCGGAAAACTCTCCTTTCTTCTTCCCACCACTTATCTTTATCAACATCTTCAGTCTCATCATCCTCATTTCTCCCCATCAAAAGCATCCAAACCCTGTTTGTCTCTGAATCCAATTCAACCTTAGCTCGAGGACGCCTTCTCTTTTTCAAATAGGGAACCAACATGCTCTCATCCCCAACATATGGGGCAAGTGCATTTTGTGCTTGAGAACTTGCAGGTTCAAGGCAATTGCTTATGTTGAGCCGCCTTAGTTTCCAAACAACATCATTAACAGCATCCATGAATGAAATACTGTCAGAAAATGCTTTCTTTCTGCTGACTTCAGCATATGATAGTGTAGGAGAAGTATCATTTGAACATAGAGTTTCCCGGGCTCTGTCATATGCTGAGTAAATGCTTGAAGAACTGGGTTTAGAAGGATGGACTTGATCTTTGATTTTCCCCCTCTCATTAAACTTCATGTTGTTTATTTCTTTGGATATCTCAAGCTGAGCTGGGTTTCCACCCATCTTGTGCTCCTCGAAGTAAGTGTTTTCAGGATTTGATTTTTGGATGATGTCCTTGTTTTTCTGCATCAAAGGTTTAAAAGAATTTGTGGAGGGCTGTTTATTATCTAGAGCAGTATCCTTCTGTACATTACTTGCTTGCGAGAAGGATAACATGCCCACTGAAGCCCGAAACCTTGCTTGGGCCATCAACTGTTGCACATCTGCAAAGCAAAAATTTGAATCTCTCAGCATTTCTGGTGCTTTCCGTCTATTTGGGGGAGTGCTTTCAAGTTCAGTGGAGAAGTCAGTGGTGGGTTCAATCTGCATACTTCCTGTTCTCTCAATTTGTTGAATTTCTGGAAGACATGGTTCTTGCCTTCCTGAATCCAAAACTTTCCCAGCACAGCGCCGCAGATTGTAGGAATGTGTGGACTTCTTTTGCCCTGATTTTGAATCTTCCAAAATGAGGCAGTGACCTCGTTCTTCTCCTTTAGGTGAAGCAGCTGAACAGTGGGCACTCACGCTAGCATAATCTGCAGAATTCATGAAGCTGGCTGCCCGTGCTAGTTCCTTATAAGATCTCACTGATGATTTTGAAGCCGGAAACAGAATCTTAGGCATACCCATACTTCGGTGTACTGCAGCATATTGTACTGGTATTTCTGTAAGATTTGGGAATCTGTTTTGCATCTGACATGTAGAGTTCTTAAGATCAAAGTCCCCTAAAGATGTTGTTTCCAGATTTTGTTTTCCCTCTAGCATGGCAGCTGAGTTTTCTCCTAATGCTATTGATTCCTGCAAATCAAAACTTAGGCACCTTCTTACTGAAGAAGATATGAAATCCTTCTTTCTCCGGACATATGTTTGTTTACAGGACAGATTTTCTTCCCATCTTGCAAGTTCAGGTGTCTCTGGATTTGGAGTTGATAGTTTAGTAGCTGTTCTTGCACGCTTTCCTTCTGTAACCACTTTTGGCCTGAAACATTTCCTCTTTAATTTTTGCTTGGAAGTGGTATTTAAGTCAATGCAATCATTCTCTTCATACTTCTCAGGATTCATCAATGCTATCTGCACTGAGCTTTCCTCCTTCGTCATAAGATTTTCTTCTGTTTCCTCCTCTTCATCCAAATCGATAACTTCTAAAGGCACCTGCTTATCCTCCATGCTTTGCACACATTCTTTTGCTGTTGAAGGGGTTGGTGGTGCAGCACAACCTTCAATTGCTGATGAATTTAGATTGGGAAGGCAGGTAACAGATCTTATATCTGCAAGAATTCAGAATCAATGAAAACTTGTACAAGAACATCAATATTATTCTGCATTCCAATACTATTACTGCTATCACTCTTACACTGTCTTGTGGGAGGCGTGGCCTTTCCCTTATGCATCCAATTCTCCTGGCTGGGATCAACCTTCGGAGCAAACGGCGGCGGCACAATGGTTGAACTAGTGTTGCAGCTACATGTGGCCGGTGATTGAAGCAAGACAATGTCGCCAGAAGATGATCCCTGGCCCATGAAGGGTTGTTCCGCTGCCGCCGGACTGCCAGTGAGATCCAGTTGATTGGTCTCATCCAATGGACTCCAGCTCCCATGTTGGCAAGGTAGCCGCCGGTTGTGAGCTCCACTTCGTGTTGATTTTGCCGGCGTTGTTGGCTGCCATAAATGCTCAATCTCAAAATCCTTCTTGCACGGAAAATCTCCATCAAAGTCCATATCCACAGAGGACTGCCAAAAGATAATATCATGTAAGTTTACATGAACATCTGCTATGTTTGCATAAAAAAATAAGTTGCAAATGAATAACTTTTCATTTTGGTAAGGAAAACATTTGAAAGAAATCACAAAAAATTTCTGAATATAAAGAGCAATAACTGAGAACAGAAAAGCTGCATGAATAATAAACTGTTGAAGAAGATGGGATTCAATCATAGCCCATAGAAGAAACCCATGAAAAGAAATCATAAATATTTTCATTCAAAGATGATTTAAAAGAAAGCATCCCACATTTCCTTCTGAATCTGTCGAGAGTTAACAGAAACATCTCACAAAACAATCAAACAGAGTGTTCTTCGATCTGTTTCTGTCAACAAGAAAATGCACATCACAGTAAATAAATGTCATTTTTCTTGCGTTTGCGAAAAGAAGATCTAGATTTAAGAAGAAAATCACTCGAGGATAATGATTCTTCACTTGTGAAGCCGTCAAACTTATGAATCTCTACTGAGAAAGGGGGAGAGAGCAAGCAAGCAAGCGAGCGGGCGAGAGAGTGCGAGCGAGCGGGCGAGAGAGTGCGAGCGAGCGAGCGAGCGGGCGGGCGAGAGAGAGACAGAGTGAGAGAGACAGAGAGAGAAGAAACAAATAAGTAATTGAAGTCTCAGCTGTTTTCAGGAAAGAAAGGGGGTGGGTGGAAGAGGACAAATGAAACGAAAAAAATGAGAAATTACACGTCTGTAAGGTAAAATTCAACAGATCTCACCAATTAGACACACAACTCCGTCTTTTCTTCAAGGGAAGAAATAGTTGAGCAGAACCCGCGCCACGAACCTCTACTTACATGTCCTCAATGGAATGCAGGCAATGCAGAAGACGGCTTTAAATAAAACAGCAAGCCCTCAACTTCGGACGTGCACCGCCACCGCCTGATCGGAACCAATCGCCGCCAAGCTAGCTGCAAGCAGCTGAAATGGGACAGCGCGCCCTCCGATCGTCGTCGCCTGGACGGAAATGGACCAAAACTCCCACCTTTACGCCTTACAAGTAGCAAACTCTTCCATTTATATATGGGTTGAGCTCGCCGTAGACGTTGTCGGAGGACGGCGACAGAGTGCCGGGGAACGATCCGTCTGAAAGGAGCTCCTTTACCCCCAAAACCAATTTCTTATCAGATGAACACCGCCATTGCAGCATTCCTGGTTCATCATCTCGGCTACTGGACACAGTTCAACGGGCTCTGATTTTGGGAAGGAAGCGCCTTTTTTAAGGGGCCATGAATCCACTGAAGAAAAGCTCTCATCTGTTTAGAAGCAACTTCAACTTGAAACTGTTTTTCTATATATTCGAATTTAAACTGCTTTAAAAATTTTAAACTGTTTTATTACTCGAATATATTTTTATTGTATGAAACTACACCAGTTATATTAAATTTATTTAATTTTAATTTAAAAAATGCAATAAATACAAGTTATTATTATTTTGGTTAGCCTATGAAATGCAATTTATTACTATAGAGTAAGCTCATCTTCTTCTTCTTCTTTATTTTATAATTATTATTTTGCAAAAATATTTTTTTGCAATTTTTTATCATTGGAGGGAGCACGTCAGTCTCACTTTTTTGTATTATTAGTATATAAAAGTTAACGTTATGTTCTAAATTCAAAACTCATTTGACAGCGACATTCTTTTTATTTAAAATTGACTTTGACTGAGAGCGTGTCAAATATTAAAATATAATTTCTTGATATTTTATATATTACACATTTAAATTCTATTTAATAATTATTTTGAAATAATTTAAGTTTAAATTTAAATTATTTGAATTTAAAAATTGTTCAAATAACTTTTAGACTTTAAGCAACCTGAAATTTTTAAGCTGCTTAAAATCATTTTAAACTTCTTAAAATGCAAATCTCGAAAAAAAAATTTAAGCTGCTTATATTTGAAATTTAAAATTGTTATCAAACGAAGCTTAAATCTATTTAGTTATCTATGCTTTATCTTAATTTTTTATATATGATTAGGGAAGTTAATTTTGCTCAAAACTTTGAACTCACTAAATTTATTTCAGATATAACATGTCATCATCATCACATTTACTATATTTATGATAAATCTCTTTTAGAATACTTAAAGTGGTAGTAATCTATATCTTCTCATTACTCTTGCACTCACTGAATTTGGCAAATGCTTCAATCTAAAGTTAACATTCCGAAGAATTAGCAACTGGTGGAATGGTATGGTCGATTCATCCACCCAATCGCTCGACTTGAATTAATTGTAAAATCGAATAACAATCCAACTAAACTCGAATAAGACGCAATTCATAAAATATATAAAAATCAGTATCTTTACATTCTAAGGAGTAGGGCTGTTACCAATCCGATTTCGAGCCTAGCTAATACCGGCTCGAAATCGGATTGATTACATTTTCATCGACTCGAGCTCGATTGGGTTTGACTTTGAGTTGGCTCGAGTCGATTTCAATCGACTTTGAGCCGATTTCGAAACATATATATTATATACATATTATATTATTTATATATATATATATTATAATATAAAATGTATTTTAATTCGAGCCGATTTCGAGCTGAATCAAGTCGAGCCTACTTCGGCTCAAAATCGGCTAGAAATCATTACCGAGCCGAACTTTCGGCTAGTTAGTCGGCTCATTTAGATCGACTCAATTTCGATTCGATTTAAAATCAATCCAATTTTTGATCGATTTTCGATCTTCGATCCATATTAACACCCTTACTAAGGAGCATGAGATATGAGTGATAAATTCAAGAAACATCTAATTTTATTAGAACTTTGATTAAAGAACATGCTAATCATCCACTTCTCGTTAATGTCTCCTAACGCAATTAAATCCACTGTGTGGACATAGTCGTCTAAAAATGGCACTATGACTTAATTTAGTTCGAACTTTTTTTTTATATGAAAAAAAATTTATTTTTAAAATTTAATGAGAAAAAATTTATTTTACTATTAAAAAGTGTGTAAAATATCAAATACTTTCAATTCTGATATTCATATCTATATTGGATATGAAATAAAGTTAATTTTTATAATTAAAATTTATGTTGAGTAAAAAATTTGCCTCGAACTAAATGAGATACATGCAAAGGATTAGTTGGTTTCTATATTTAAAAAATATAAATTTAATTTAAAGTGAATTATATCTAAAACTCTTTAGTCCCACATTTTATGGAACAAAAATCATGCCTAACATCAGCTTATAAAATACTCTCTTGCGCC
Organism: Apostasia shenzhenica; assembly: GCA_002786265.1. Lineage (NCBI taxonomy): Eukaryota > Viridiplantae > Streptophyta > Magnoliopsida > Asparagales > Orchidaceae > Apostasia > Apostasia shenzhenica. Next base: position 757,166 of record KZ451929.1, on the reverse strand, counting down.
TCACCGACAGATGGTAGTTTCATTGGAGCATTAGTCTACTCATTATTGTACTCTATAGTATTTTATTTATTATTTTACTCTGCTTATAAAATCATTTATCCTTACAAATTTACTAAATTTTTATTTGAGTTTATTATAATTTTTATTTGAGTTTATTATATTCTGAAATTTATATGAATCAAGTAAGACTTTATATTCTAGGTTATGTTTATTTTGAAGTTAAAAATTAAATTAATTTAATTTTAATTAAATATATTATATTATATATAAAATTTAATATAATAATTAATTTTATATTATATTTTTCATTAATTTTATTTCATTTATAATTTTTAATAAAAAATATTTTTATTTAAATTTAATTTTAATTTTGTTAAATTTAATCTTAAACAGACTTTTAAAATTTGTTTTCTAATATAATTTTTTAGATTTTCTAATTTTACAAAAATTATTTAAATTTAATTAACTTATTTTTTACCACATCTAATTAAAATAAAATAATTATAAAATTTAAAAAATAATAATTTAGTACTATTTTTTAAAATATGCATTTATTAAATAAAATAAAATGATAATGTTTTTAATGATTTCACATATTGTAATATTTTTTAATAATCTCAATTATAATTGTTAATAATTAATTAATTTAATTAAATATGTAAGTTATGTAATAAAATTAAAAATAAAAATATTATTTATAATAAATTAATGTTGTCTTAAAAACTAAATTTTGATTTATTTTAATTAAATAATAGCTTTTAAATTATTTTTTGACATAATTAGTAAATTATCTAAGATACGCTTAAAAAAATATTGTCCATTACTTAAAAATATTTTTGATAAATCTATTTTTTAGTTGGTAAAACATGACACAAATCCCTATAAAATGCACGTGAAGTCGATACAAATTGAATTTGGTTATATATATGAAAAACACGTGGATTGTAAAAAAACTTAATTGTGCCATTTTGCATCAAGTGTTATTAAGAAAAGAAAAGTCGATACAAATGGTTATATATGAAAGACACGTGGATTGCGTTATTAAAAAGAGAAAAGTCGATACAAGTTAAATTTGATTATAAAAAACTTGGGTGTGCATGACTTCCACATGGCATAATATAAATAATCTTAGATATAAGACAATATAAATTGTTTTGAATGTTTATAATAAATTGCTTGCATTGTATTACATATAAGGAATTGGTAACAACTCTAATTCCTAAAAAATGTAATGAAATATTATAATATTATATATATATATATATATATAATTTTTTGATAAAAATATATAAGTTATAATTAAAAATGAGGATATCGTGGTCTGACGCAGGACACAGGCAGAGGTTGAAGTTCTTACCCTTGGGCCTTAGCCCGACCCAAGCCTTTAATTGTGCGTGATCGTCTTCAGTCACCTCGTTTAGCTGGCCTGATCAAAAACTCTCAAGAACAATTAAAAAAAAGGAGTAAACTTCTCTTTAAATTTCACCGATTCAACAGATTAACTATTTATTTTCGTATGATCTGCAGTTTTACTTATATTTATAAATCTAAATAGAGAAACAAACTATATACGGTATTCTTCGAGTACAGTATTACATGAATTAACCAATTATTGTGTAATATGTTTAAGGTGGTGTTAATACATGGTTACAGCGCTGCATCACAGTCATACACGTAGCTCCCAGTAGCACTAACTCTTTATTTTAATGTTGTTATTCTCGCAGGTCTCCAACCTCGGCCACGACGGTTAGGCCTATTCTCGTCCACGACGGTTCAGGGTCATCCCCTGCTAATCTCGATGACGATGTTACTCAGCTGCACCTGTCGCAGTTGGCGTGGCCCGACCGCATCGTTCCCCGTACAAGACATTTTTTTCAGACGCGCAAACCAATGACCCGCATGTTTCAGCCGTCACTGATCCCCAAAGGCAGTACCTATATTAAAAGACCAAGCTCTCCTTTTACTGACTCTGGTCCCCCCAGTGGTCGACAAGCAGCACGAGTCCAGGGTTTGTTTACAGCCTTTCCCTCCGAAAAACCACGATAAAGTTGCGACATCCGCTGCCTACAAATATCCTGAAACAGGCTTCAAGAAAGAGGGGGATCAAGGGATCAGAAAAAGCAGATTAAACATACCAAGAGCTCGCTTCTTCTTCTATCACCTCTGTAAACAAGGGCTTGAAACAGAGGAACGCTCCTTCTTTCTCTAGCTCCTTCTCTCTCTTTTTCTTATAAACTCTCTATACCGGTCTTCCGACCACCCTTTTGATTCATAGTGAAAACTCTCTCACTGACGCCTGGAGGACGTAGGGAAACTTCTCCCTAAACCACCTTAAATCTCTGTGTGCTATTCTGAATGCTTTACTTCATGCTGAGCCTTAACCAACGGGCTCAGCTCTCTGCGCACTGCCGTCTCTCGGAATTCTCTCTCTCTTTTTTGATATTTCTTGGGATCCCATATATCCTATATCAACAGGTGGACAACAAATCGGGCTCGTTGATATTTAAAGTCTAATTATATCTAGTAACCTCCGGCCTTTAAGTTCAATTATGCTATGAAATATTTTTTGTTTGCTTTGAGCTCGAACGTGCTTAGAACCAAATAGCATGGCACTGCCTAATGATCAAATCTCTATCCTTAAGGTGTCACGTATTTTTTGTCAAAAAAAAATCTCATGTATGATCTCACACACGATTTTTTAAGTCCATATCATAACTAATAAAATAAGTACCTTATCCTAATATCAACAAACGTAGGACTATTTTCTTTCAAAAGAAAATCGATGCACATCATAACATCCCACTTTTGAAATTGCATATTTTTAACGAATGGAATTAGTTCGGAGAAAATGAGTGACAAATTTTGCTTTGAGAAGATCTAAATGTGTGTTCTTGTTAGATAGGTGCGCGGCTAGGTGTACGAGCAAGATCTGGTTGAATCCATAGGCATTGTCTACAAATAAATATGATAAAAGAAAATTATAACCATGCATATTTGTCATGCCGACGTATTTAATTTTATAATATTTTGTTTTTTTTCAATTAAATTATCTAGATGTGAATAATTTTGTACATATAATAGAAATTTTATTCTATAAATATTGATTTTGAGAATAACTATTTGCGTGTAGTAAGAATTTGAACTATTGCATTGGAAAACGAATTACTAGGCTTGATTTGAGTGAAATTTAAATTAAGTTAATTAGTCTCAGTCAAGTGAGCTTCGCTTGATCATAACTCAGTCAAGTAAACATGCAGGAAGACACTTCGAAGGCTTTCAAATAGAAAAGCTTATGCATGAGGCCCAATATAAGATTGGGAGATCGAACAAAGAATGAATTAGAGTTTAATTCGAGAAATTTTCTCATTTTTTTATATTAGTTTTTGTTCTATAGATCAAGGGAACAGGAGAGGAATTTCCCCTTTATTCTTTCTCACCTCCATTCCCATTTTCTTCTTCTTACTGCTAGTGGAGATCTACAAGAGAGAAAGAGCATCTCCATTCTCACAAAAGAGAGGTAGAAATTGCCTTAATTTGGATTTTAAGCATTGAAGATAAAAGAGGGCTGCTTAATTTCATCATTTCCCTTCAAATTTATCATGTTCTTCTATTTATCTTCTTAAATTTAAGCAGGCAATTGGAGGGACATTGGGGGAGAGAAGGAGAAAAGAATCCAAAGGAAGAGAATCTATAAATACCAATCTTTATCATATAATCTAGAAATTTGAACTTTATATATTTGCATTTATGAATTACATAATGTTTTACTTGACATTGTTTAAAGTTCTAATAAATTAAGCTTGCATTTTAAACATTAAGAACTTCATAGAATTACTTATTTTGTGAATGTTTCACGCTTATATGGTGTTGTTGTTTGAGCTTGCCCCTTTATGATCATTGACATTATTAGCAGAATGGATATGATAACGAGTTATTCTAATAGAGATTATTAGTGATTGTTCAATTGTAACTTGCTATATTTTTCGTGCCTTCATATTAACCAATTTATTTTGTTTAGCGTGTTATTTCTTGGAGTTATATTTGAAGAATGCTTCCTAAATAATTAAGATGTTTTGTGCTATTTTTAATTTACATCTAATATGTACCGTTATTTAGCCACAAGGGGTACTGGGTTGGAGTAAAAAAGTCAAACATTCAAGTTTGTGCTTTGGTTGTGAGTTTAAATATAAGTAGTATATGAGCTGCGAAACTTAACTCGTTAACTAAATTAAAATAAAATTATACGTGACTTTAAAGAATGATAATGGATATTAAATGAGGTTTTCTGTTGCGTTAATGATCCTACATTAGCTTGGCCAACCTGTCACTAATAGTTGTTTATGATTAACTTACCATTGAAAGTTATAATTGATAGTGAAAAAATAACAGTTGAGGCATAAACTAATAAACTAGAACCTATTAAGTAAAACTAAAAATTAATGAGATTTGATTCGTAATTATAAATTTGCATATGTATGCACTATACTTTGATCTTTATATTTGCTTTAGTTACTGTTATTAATATTATTGATGATAAAATTGAGATTAAATGCTTACTTGAAATATTTATATTTATATTTATTTATTTGATAGTTGAAATATTAACTAGAGTTTTTGAGATAGTTGGTCGGTGCCACCAATCTTAACAATAATATTGACATTAACTATTTATTTGAACTATCTTATTAATTCTCGCTTATTATTATGATGTAATTATGTCATTGAAGAGAATTGTGCCAATAACATTAATTCTTGATTGCATAGATATTATTACAATAATATTGCAATCTAGAATATATTTGCGTGGCATGTCAAGTTACATCTTGTGATGCCAATATAAATCTCTTATACTTCTGACCATGAGATATTTTTGGATGATACGTAATTTAAAAAGAATAATACATGCAATAATATATATATATATATATATATATATATGAATAGCAGAGTTATCGTTATAAATTTATAAATTTGATAATCTGATCTGATTGTGGGACTAGATCTTCATTTTATGCTCGAATTATTGGACTTTGACTAGGAATCCAACCAGTACGATCGAGAAATGCATCGAATAGATGTAGGTACTCGATGTGAATTGCTTGTTATGTATCGAATTCTTGCGATGAACAAGCTGGGTTTTGACTGAGCTGAAGATTGAACTATCGCGGAAATGAATCACTCTGAAAGTGAGAGATTCCAGAAGTTGACAATCATTAACTGCCAAATAAATTTGCTTTTTCTGTTTAGCGTGACAATTAAAATTTAGACTAAAATTGTACTAGTTTAAATAATAATAATAATAATAATTAATTTTTTATTATATTTTATACAAAATTTAATAAAAAAATATTATTTTATTTTACGTACTTAATTATTTTTAATAAAGTATTAATTTTATTTCACATCCTAGACCAAGATACTTAATTATAAGTACCTTGGTCTAAGATGTAAAATAAAATTGATAGTTTTATTAAAAATAAATGAGTATATTAAATAAAATAATATATATAATATAATAAATATTTATTATTATTATTATTATTTTAATAGTACTACTTTTTGTCTTAATTTAATTCTCGAGAGAAATAAGGCCTTAAAATTTATTATTTGTTATTTTAATTTTAATTTGAGGTTTTGGGAGAGTTAGCGATTGTGCTTGCATCTCTTTCAAGTAACTTTAATAATTATGAAACCCGCCCAGTTTGGCGCGAGGACTAAATCAGGACCAAAATAATACTAATTTAAAAAATAACAATAATAATAATAATAAATAAATAAATTTGATCATTCTACACAATTCTAATATAAAAAAATATTATTTTACTTCACATACTCAATAATTTTCAATAAAAAAATTAATTTTATTTTACATCCTAGATCAAAATACTCGATTCAAATATTTTGATCTAAAATGTGAAATAAAGTATATATTTTTATTAAAAATTATTGAGTATGTGAAGTAAAATAATATTTTTTTATATTAAAATTTGTGTAAAATAGTTAAAAAATTTTATTTATTATTATTGTTATTTTTAAATTAGTATCATTTTGGTCCTGATTTGATCCTCGCGCCAAACAGGGCATGTTTGTTTTTCATATATAAATCTTGATGTGGATTTTTTTTATTGTTCTCATCCGATTTTACATTACATTTTGTTTTATTGTATTTTCTAAATTTGTATTTTTGTTGTAATAGTCGAACCATTTCTGCACTATCGATAGTGTCTAATTTTCAAATATATTTATGTTAAAGAATATATATGCAAAAAATTTCAAAAAATAAATTTAAATAAATAAGTATGCTAATATATATATTTATGTATGTATGTATGTAAATGTATAAATGTATATATTTGGATAATTTGGATTAAGGTTAGAGCCCAAACTGGAGGGTGGAGAAAAAGAAATTTAAAAATTGATGTGAAATAAATATGATTAAATATTTCAATAAGTATAAATTTTTTAAAATGTAATTATAAAATAAATTTTCAAATTTCAATTTACGTAAATTAATGAATTTAAATTTTAAATTTTAACAGTATCGGGAACTATTGACAGATATAAATATTTACAATTTAAATTAGAATGTCAATTGTAATTCAAAGAATGAAAAAATTAAATTAGATTTCTTCATATTCCGATTCATTGAAAATTAAATTTAAATTAAATTTATGATATGTCCATTTGACCGGTAATTATTGAAATAAAAAAATAAATTATCTCATAATCAAATATCAGATATATTCATCCTGAGCTACAGGTCACCCACTTAGCTCGTATAGGCTCGGATCATTGCCCATTATTTTTGAGTAGTGGTTCAGACATCTATAAGACAAGACGGGATCAAGTTTGAGGATGCTTGGTTGTCTTATGAGGAGGTCGTAGAGATTGTATAGACAATGTTGAGATATCTTATTAGAGGGAATCCGTTATCAGTAGTATTAAATAAGAAAAGTGCTAGAACTCTTAAAGTCTTGAAGAAATGGAGTAAGAAGGAAGTGAGTAACTTGCTTACCAAAACAAGGGATTTGGATCAAACTATCCTTTCACTACAAGCTAAGGAAGCTGCTTCTGGAGGTCTTATGGCTAATTATAATACTACTATGGCTAGAGCTGAGACTTGGTGGTGGCAAAGGGGTAAAATACGATGGCTAATAAAAGGGGACAAGAACACCTCCTTCTTTCTTGAACACCTCCTTCTTTCATAGAGTAGCCACAGGAAAGAAGCGACAGAATTGGATTCATGGATTCATGCTGTTGTTGATATTTCTGGACATAGAACTACTAAGGAGATAGATATTTTTGCTACAATGATAGAGTTTTTCATTAGCAAGTGGGGTATAGAAGATACAATAAATGACTTTCCCTCAGATTTATAGCCGAGAGTTACCTTATCACCTTTAGCAAGTGCACAATTAACCAGAGAAGTTACCATAGAAGAGATTAGAGCAGCAGTATTCTCACTGGCTAATAACAAAGCTCCAGGGGTGGATAGTTTCACGGGCTTCTTCTTGAAAGGATATTGAGTAATAGTGGAAAGGGAAGTGGTAGACGCAGTTCTTCATACCTTCAGCACCGGTTCTATGCTGCAAAGTTGGAAAGATATCTTGGTTGCATTAGTGCCCAAAACTAGTAATGCAAAGCAGCCCAAACAATTCAGACCTATCAACTTATGCAGATAATTGTATTTTAGCACAGGAGATTATGCACAGGTTGATGACCACAAAGTCAAGAAATGGATACATGATAGTGAAGGTTGATTTAGAGCAGGCATATAATAGAGTCAGTTGGGACTATTTGGATATAGTGCTTAACTGGCTTAGTTTCCCAAATCAGTGGAGGAGATGGATTACTATGTACATTAGAGGGCCGAGATATGCATTGCTTATAAATGGAAAAAGATTACTGTGGATTAAAACTAGTAGAGGCCTGAGGCAAGGATGTCATTTATCTCCATACTTTTTCATCCTTAGTTCTGAGCTCCTTTCCACGTTTGTCCATAAAGAGATGCATAAAGGCATGTTATCTGGCATTAAGGTTACACCTAGAGCTTAACCTCACTCACACCTAATGTTTGTTGATGTTCTACTATTCTTGGCGAAGGCCACCTTAGGAGATGCTGATAGTGTCAAGCAGATCCTTGATAATTACTGTGGATACTCAAGTCAGATGGTTAATGCAAATAAATCTTCCATTTTCTTTAGTCCCACCACTACCAAGAACCTGAAACTTAACATCAGAAGAGGCTTTGGATGCAAGAAGGGCAACAATGGTAATACTTAGGGATCCCGCTTACCAAGTACAGACCGAAAAATGCTGATTTTTCAGTCATAGTTACTGCAGTCAGAAATAGGATTTCTACGTAGGGAGTTAGAAGTCTTTCTTTGGCGGGAAGGATCATGCTAATAAACAGCACACTGATGTCCATGCATGTCTTTATTTTGTCACATACATATATTTTTTTAGTGTACTGGATGAAATTGAGAAGCTGATCCGGAACTTCCTATGAGGGGTAGTATGGAGACCAAAGTTAAGCACTTTGTGGCTTGGGAGGAGGCGTGCAAGCCCAAGAGCAAGGGGGGATTGGGCATCCACAGACAACGTCTCTGGAGAGAATTATTGGTAGTCAAGCTTGCGGCCAGGTTCATGAGTAATGATAATTGTATTTGGCAGAATTGAGTGCTAAGTATGGAAGGCGCAGATCTATGTTTGAGGAAAGACGAGGTGACTCCTAGGTATGGAAATTGATCTGCATGGGAGGTAAAGCAATTGATGGACACATGATATGATTTGTAGAGGAGGGCTTGACTATTTCCTTTATGGATGACCCGTGGTTATCAACTACACCACTACGCCGATGGCCGACTTTTATAAATATGTGTACAAAACAGTTCCCTGTTATAGTTGCAAATATTTTTAGAGAACTAAATTGAGACAGGACCAAAATAGAACAACTATTTGGGCTAGAATTTGTTTGAGCCTAAATAGTTGATTAGGAGAGATTATAAAATTGGTAGTGACAGATTGGTTTGGGCTGTTACGGAGTCTTTGAAGATCCCCACCACGTAACTCTATGCATCTCAGTTCACCTCGGAGGATGGTCCTTCTGTTGGTGATTGGTGTTGGAGAGTCCCTACTTTCCCAAGAATTCAAACTTTCTTATGGAGATTATGCAAAGACGTCATCCCTACCAAAGCTTGGTTGTATAAAAGACGATTGATTAACATTACTACATGTCCCTAAGGATGTGGAGTAGAGGAGAGTATTACACACTTGGGCTGTAACATTCCGGTTTAGATTTAGATTTAGATTTTTGATTAATTTAATTTATTATAATGAAATTAATTTTTATTTATGAGATTAATTATTTAAGATTAAATATATGAAATATTAAATATTTGTTATGCGATTCAAAATTCAAAATGGCTAAAATTAATATTTAATTTAATTAAATCAGATTATTTAAAATTTAAATTCAATGAATTTAATTACCCATTAAATATCCATAACTACCTCCTTAAATTAAGGCTAAAAAAAATTATAGAAATACCCCCAGATTATTATTTAGAGAAAGAAATAAAGTTTCTCGGCCTAAAACACCGATTCAACTCTTCCCCTTGTATAACTGCCGTCG